>SZWC01006316.1:51144-61219 GCA_023375785.1 Penium margaritaceum | reverse complement strand
GTGTGTGTGTGTGTGTGTGTGTGTGTGTGTGTGTATGTGTGTGTGTGTGTGTGTGTGTGTGTGTGTGTGTGTGTGTTTGTGTGTGTGCGCGCACGCACGCGTGTGTGTCGGGGTATATTTATGTGTGTTTTTTGGTTTATGTGCATGCATGTGTGCGTATGTGTGTACATACAAATGTAGGTGTATGCGTACGTGCATGGGTGCATGAATGTGTGCATGCGTGTGTGCGTACATGTGTATGTGCATGCATGGAAACATTTATGCATGCGAGCGTGCACGTACGTATGTTTTTGTGTGTGTTGGGAGGGGAGGAGGGGGGGGGACAAGGCAAGAGGTGAAAACACATTGACAAAAGTATAATAAGAGACTAACCAGGTTGTTATTCATTGGTCTCCAAGAATTCCCATGAGTTTCTTTTTTACATCATGATTTGTCTAAACCCTCATGTCGTTACATTGTACAAATTTCTCCTCACCCCCCATGGTTTCCTTACATATAATGAGTTGGATTGGGAGGAGAAACGTTCGAGAGAATACATTGCTTGGTAGTCGTGTGAAAGAAAGTCTCGTATCCATCCCTAAATCTTTCCTCCAGAGATGTTCTGTTTGAATCTGTTCACTTTTGCATGTTAATAGCTCACTAAAAACCAAAAAGAGAGTGATTTTGTCGACATGATGAAACATTCCAGCATGGATTCCTCTTCTATCAAAATCTTTCTCACCTTCAAACCTAATCCTTATAGCACGTGGATCCTAAACTAATTTTGAGGCTCTACTGTCATTACTAAGCCCGTTAAAAAATGTGGAAATTTTTTCATCTTGTATAAGATGAAAGCTAGGAAAAACCAGCAAGTTAAGGGATTACAAAATATTTTTCTCCATTTTCGCATGAAAATACAAAAAAAATCACCAAAAGTACTTTGTGTGATGCCCTTCATGTATTGGAATATGTACTTTTAACAAATTACTTACATTAAGATTCATCCTACCACCTGAATTTACAAAGGGCCAAATAGCTCAGATACCCATAAAACGCAAAGTGTGACTCTCATCCGCCCAGCAACGGCAAAAAAAAAACTGAAAGGCCCAGTCCGTTTCCATGCTCGATCGCGACATGCGTTGACGACCGAGCGGAAACAAACTGCGCATGGCCATCCGGACGATCGACGGTCAGCGACAGAAGTCGCTGATCTATCGCCTCGCAAGCCGTCGATGATCAGGAACTTCATCGACGGTTGGCGAGGTCGACGATCACCGACTTTCGTCGCTGATCGTCGATCGGCCGGAGTCCCTCGTTCTCGACGGGGACTTCGGAATTCCGGCCACGAGCTACAGGAAAAAGAGAAAAAACCTCTCGACTGAGGCTGCAAACCTCTCGTTCCAGACAACAAATCCCAAGCAAACTCATCTTCCACAAATCCCTGCGGGTTTGGGGTTTTATTCTTGCGCGGGCACCTGCCGGGCTCCGCGGTAGCGGGGCCCCGCAGGATCCCTTTAAACGCATGGGGAGTTTCGAAATCCCCACAAACCTCACACAAACCTCCCCAAATAGTATCACAAATCCCAGATATTTTGGGTTTGTGATACTTGGTGGATGAGGTCCATGTCATGCGTCGACGACGCATGACATGATACCTCGGTGTGCCTTTTTCTCGCTTTTTGTTGTTACTGGCGTGGCGGTCGCGGCGTCAGATGGGTACTTGGGGTATTTTTCACTCGGCGGTGGGGGAATGAGGCATTTTGTTCCGAAAACTGGGTATACGGTGACCGAACCCATTTACAAATTGGGTGGAATGAATCTCATCTATGCCCTTTCATCTCAGTTCCCTACTTCCATTGAGGACCGGGCCCAACCCTAAAGCAAGTTTCCATGTTGAAGAAGCTCCCAGCCTCATTTGTTACGATAAGGTGGTCAAGAAACAAAATAAAGAAGGCTAGGTCCACTCTTGCCGGATGCTGTTGAGGACAGCGAGGCCGCGCTGTGGCCAACGGCTAGACTCAAAATCGCCCCCATTTTTGGCTGACCATGTCTGAGACACCCCCATTCTGAGGATTATGGCTACGTAACCCCCATTGGAAAACCTTATGGCTAGGTCGCCCCCATTTTTTCATTTGTTTTCCAACTTGCCCCCAATCTGAGAATTATAGCTACGTCGCCCCTATTATTTTAACGAATTGTGGAGGCTTAGGATTTACGGATGTCAACTTCGGCGGAGCCGGCGGTGTATGTCATCATTCGTGCACAATGGTATCTCTCTACGAACAGAATGGGACCCTAAATATGTAGGTAGAAGTATCGGTGATACAGAACTTTGATACTTATGTTTGCATGTAGGATTTGTCATTGCAAAAGCTCTATTCTTGGGAAATGTTTTCGAGACAGTATGACGGGGCATTGGTGACCTTCTCCACCACAGAGGACTGGTCCACATCGGCAGTTGCCGCCGAAAGTGGATGATGGCCCTGATGGCCCAATGGGAACTGTGTTCCCGGCCGCGGGATATGCGACTGTGCGTCGCCGGACTAAGTGATGGCGACAGCACTGCACGGCCGTCAAACGGCCACACAGGCATATTAATCCTTTAGCCCGTCATGTCGTGGACACAGGCAGGTACGAGCTGCCCATTACACATCACAAGCGCACGTCCCATCCCACGCGGCGAGTGCTTGGACAGGGTTTGGATGTCGAACTATGCACTGCACAAAAGAAGAGTTCTGAACCCTATGAATTTATCGGCTCGCACTATGAACAGCTTCTGTTGTGAGTACTTAAACTGCTTCCCCGTCAAAGTCCACTTCGTTACACGCATGTTAAGTATCCACCTACACTTGAACCATGACAACAGGTTGGATCGACATGGACTCAGACGCACGACCAATCAGCCCCGAACAAAGTGGATGGGGCACTCTCATATCGGACCCCCTAGAGGCTCATCGGGCATGGGTCACATTGAAGGAGGAGTGGGACCGGTATGTAGCACGCAACAGGGGATGGAGCCATGAGGAGCCATCATGGGACGTATCTCCTGTGACTCCTGAAGAGATGGCATGGAACTTGGGGAAGCCCATGCTGAGTAATAGGTTCGCCAACTGTCGGCAACGTAGCTGTTCATCGCGAACAACCATGTCCGTATGCTCGTATCCTTGACTGCGGGATTGAACAGTTCTAGAGCCTTTGGCTTTGGTCTTGGCGGACTCCTTGACCGGGCGACAGGGCGAGTGTGTGGGATCTGCGCGGACCGGAATGGTGGAGACAGGAGCCTCCGCCCTCCGGGCACTGGCCCGGGTCTGGGGCGCCATGGCGCGAAGAATGGGTACATTGGCATTTTGTCAACGCAATATATTCCTGATGTACCCTGCACATGAACTCACCTTGCTTGATAAGGAGAGAGAGCGCCATGTTGTCGCTTCGCCGCCAACACACGAAACCCTCGCATAGCCAGGCCTCGGCGCTGCACAAGCCGAAATGACAAACACTGGGGGGGGGGGGGGGGGGGGGGGGGGGGGGGGTGTCGCTAACCCCCCGTCCATGCTCACGCTCTCTGAGTTGTGCCAACGCATGTGAAGAACCATCCGCATGCCAGCATATATGCACAGGTTTTGCAACCAAGCCGCGTGCACACCACACGTGCGACAAGGGTCAGAGGTCACTGGTGCGCCTCCATTTGCGCACATGCAGGTTCAGCAGCCAGGCTGGCATCCGGGAATGCAGGCCGTGTTTCTTCCGCCTCGTTGTTTACGATTGTACGCAACGTCAGCATGGCAAAGGAGAACCTACGTAGAAGGCAGCGGACGACCTGTAATGTTACGGAAAATGAAGTAGCCCTTACTACGCGACCTGGATGCACACCGAACCAACTTCATGTCAATATATGTAGACACATTTACAGTCGCATTTAAGTGCATGCATCGTCTCGTTGTACGGAGTGCGGAAATAATGGGAAAAAAACGAGTTCATTGGAAAAAAAGTAACATCGTGCCCACGAAGCAACGAATATAACGCAGATGCCGGTACTCCTTGATAAGCGAAAGTACCACGGGTGGTTGGTTACTTTCATGTACAGCGACGGGCGGCTGGTTGCTTTTCTTCCGAGCGACGGGCGGATCGTTACTTTTGTTCCGAACGACGGGCGGATGAGAGTCACACTTCGTCTTTTATGGGTATCTGAGCTATTTCACCCAATATCAAAAACTTTTTCACAGGATGGCTCCTGCATTTGTTTCAAAGTCTATTCCAGTAATCTCCCTCACATTCAGTCTCGACGTTGTCAGGCGTAGTCCGCGCTTTCCATTCCTTGAATTTTTTAGAGCTCAGACAGTGCCTCCATCCATCGTGTGGCTCTGGCTCCGATTCCATATGTGAAAGTGTGTGCTCTCTAAAGATGCAGCCTTAGTGTGTGGATAGCACAATAACAGCGAAAAGATAGACTTGGAGATGTCTGGAAGCCATTACTCAAAAACACAAGTTATGAAAGGTTAATTACAATGAACAGATTACAAGAAATTTATGATGTTCGGCCAGCTAGTCTGGCCCTTGCCTACTGCTTTCCTAGCTTGCTTCAACAAGCTACTTGCTCCTGGACCCTGTTCCCTACTTGCACCCAATGGTCAGTACGCGAAGTCCCTGGCCGTTGATCTATTGAGATTGACGGTCGGACATTCTTCTTGCATTCTCGTATAATGGACGTGTGCTGCTCCGACGAGCCACTTCTTTAACTGGAAATCACCGCATATGCCTCCCGGCAGTGAGTGCAGTCGTCGTGTTGCACACCACCAAAAGTATTGCTACCGTCGTACGGCCGCAAATTTTGCTCCTGCCGTTGACCGCTTCCGTTGTCAGGTGTCTCACTCTGAGAGGGCTCATCGGCGAGTAGCGTATTCGATACGCTACTCACCGAGAGGGTGAATTCACCCGCATGTTGCATGTGTGGAACACCATGCAAAGCTGCAAGTGGAACACGCCCTTGGCGTGTGGAGCAGACTTGCTCGCTTGCTCGCAGCCTCCACTTCCTTGTGTGCGCGGTCAAGCGAAGTTGAGCTCGACCACGACCTGAATTTCTGGAAAACGGAAAATTGTCCAGATGGCCCTGAAACTCAGCTGGAGCTTTGAGTATGTCAAAAAAGTAGGGCACCTTGTTACAGCCAACTTTTCTACAAAAGGAAGAGTAGCACCTGCTTCTGCCGGCAAGACCATTGGGCAAGCTACTGAAACATACTCTGATTGTTAATCTCATTGTACATATCTCTCCTTGTGGATGGTCGTGAGCATGAAGGGAATGCTGATGCAGGAAGTGGAGGCGACGCACCATGATGGCTCGCCACCCCTCTATCCTGCACGTATAGTCTCCTACATCCCGCCGGCATGGTCCCTCTCCTCCATTACTCAGCAATGGACTTAATCTCCAGTTTCCTGTTTCTTGACCTATGTTTTTCCTTTGTTGTTTTCCTGGGTCAAACTTTCACAGTCGGTACTAGAACCTAGATTTGTCCTACAAAGACTTGTCCGCTGGTTTGTGACTCGGTGTGCAGGGCAAGGCACGGGCTAGCCGGTCCTTTTGTGGAGTATGAGGCCGATTTGCCCTTGCTCTAGGCTTGCGTGCCGGTGAGCCTCGCACACCGGCCTGCTGGGCGATTCTTGACAGCGATACTCTCCCGTATGAGGGTTTTCCTCATTCGCTCTGAGCACTTGTACTTTTCGTGCGAGCCTTCATGGCTGTCATGACAAACCCAGACCTGGTGTAGTCATTCCTTGATGGATTTCAGCCAAACAAGTTACATTTGATTCGTATCATGAATCGCATGGTATCAGAGCTAGGTTAGATGGTAGAGGATGGAAAACAAGGCCGGCGCCAAGAAAAACCGCACGGCCAAAGATGCCAGGCAAGCTTCCAGGCAGCCGGTAACGCCCTCTCCTAGGCTGCGCACTGAGTGTGGAGGCAATGGAGTAGAGGAGAGAGGCGCTAGAGGGAGAAAGGGGGCATGGACAAGAGAGCCCAAGTATTGCCTCCCCTCACACTGGGAGACAGGCGGGTCTCCTTGCCTTGGGGGTGTCCTTGTAGGCTAAAGCAAGGCCTGAATGGTACTAGAGACTAAGAACAACGATCCCTACCGAGCTTAGGGCTCGCGGCAGAAAACTGGACTCAAAGTGGGCCCAGCAAACTGCTACAAACATTCTCTTTGGAAGCAACGAGCGGACAACACTGCTACAGCTAGCCTCCTAGATTGCCCTCAGCCTAAATGGCGCCATGAGTGTAGCAACTTTCACGTTGAAAGGGGTCGGTGCAAATGCCGGCGCGATCACAGACGTCGGCGTAGCCACCAACGCCACCGCCGGTGCCACCTCTGCAACGATGACATGGGACGAACTGAGCAAAGTTTTGTTCCACAAGGACTTGACACCACCACTGCTCAGCGCGGGTGACTTGGAAGGATGTATTCCTCTCTTGGGCAGAGGAGCATGGTCTAGAGGACTACTACCTAGCTCCACTGCCAATCAACACTGACGCACGAGTACTCTTGAGGGTATTCAACGCTCTGGTGCACGCACTTCCCAAGGACTAGTAGTAATCCATCCGCCATTTCTCCTTTTGGGGAAAGGGAGGATGCCCGTAACCCTCACAGCGGCAATCCTAGATCCCATGATACACATCATGGGAACACATTGCCACGCAGAAGGAAGAGCATGGGATGGCCCTTGTCATCTCCCTACACAAGAATCTCTGCAACCTCCGTCCTAAGCCCGCTGCACCAGTTGCTGAATACTAGGATGCAGCCATGGACCTTCGTCGACACATTCTCGGCCTCAGCGCATCCTGCATGATTCTCCAGTGGCTTGATCCAGTCCTCCTTCACATCAGAGAACCGTACAAGGACTTCCGGCGTGGCCTACTTCAGAAGCTTGATGATACTAAGAACTAAGATTTGGCATAGGTGTTCAAGGAGCTACATAACTATGAAGACATCCTGAAAGACAAGGCACGCGAAGACGAGGGTGTAGCAGCGAGCGCATTCATGCATCAGGAGGAGGAGGCACTCCCTCACTGCTCACCTTCATCCAGGCAAAGGGGGTGGAGGGGGACGTGGCGGTGGAGGCAGAGGCGGACAAGGTGGCGGAGGTCGTGGGTGCGGTCTAGGGGCAGGAAACTGCACTTGTAACTATTGCAAACATTGACGCAACTAGCATGCATGTCCGGCACTCTAGCGAATCATGACTGCATCCTTGTAGCAGACACATCCAGCAATGGGACAGCAACCAATGTCGCTTTATCATCCCGGTCAGCATGTTCACCCTCCAACCTGGACGTCACATCCTGTGGCCGGGCCTCATGCGCCGGCTCCCTTTGGAGCAGCCACATTTGGTCTGCCACAACTGCAGCCTACCACGTACCCACCAAGGCCAGCTTCATCTCCACCTGTGTACCAGGGAACCCCTTTCATGCCCCTATACATCAGCGCACCTGCACCAGTTCCAGCATGGACACTGAGGATGTACACGGAGATGACTGAGCCATAGTAGCCATTGGCACTGCCACCAGGACCAGGGTGAAGTGCACCTGCGTAGTTGCATCCACCGAATTTTCACCAAAATCAACCTCTGTAGCGGATATCACCATATCCGCGTGGCAGGCGCTGACATCAAGAAGACGGCGTTGTGAACATGTCACGGGTATGTCGAGTTAACGGTCATGCCTTTCGGACTCACAAATGCCGAAGCGATGTTCATGGCGACAATGAAAAAACATTTTCCGCCCGTAACTCGATGATTTTTTCATGGTAAATCTTGCCGAAATTTTTGTGTAGAGCCGCATCCCGTGGGAGCAGGATGGAAATCTTTGAAAAGTTCTCAAAGTTTTTCAAAGAAAGAATTTCTTTGAAAAACTTTCGAAGTGCTTCGGTCACCGTTCGATTGAGTTTTTGGGTCACGTCATCACCGCCGGACAGATCTGCATGGATGCAAAAAAGATGATAGCACTCGCTGAATGGCTGCCACCACCCAACATCCGAGACGTTCAAGTTTTTATCTGCTTCTACAATTTCTACCGGCGCTTCCTACGGGATTACTCCCCGGTGCCAACGCCTCTCTCCGACATCACTCGAAAAAAAAACGAGTGGCAGTAGAGAGACAGCAAACAAGAAGCGTTCATCGCTTTGCAGAGCGCTCTTAGCTTGGTGCTAGCCCTACTATTGGCCGATCCAAAGATTGGCCGCATCATGGCTACGGACGCCTCTGACAGAGTAATTGGCGCGGTTCTCCTACAGTATCACCGCATCAGAGAACAACCAGTTGCGTATATGTCGCAAAAGTTACACCAACCGGAACTCAATTATGACATGCACAAGAAGGAGATGCTGGCGGTAGTACACGTATTTAAGACGTGGCGGTGTTATCTTCAATGCCGCTGATGCATCGTACGCACCGACCACCATGCACTGAAATGTTTGAAGACGTAGCGGAACCTTAGTCGGCATCAAACCCGATGGATGGAGTTTCTTGAATCCGGGTTCAACTAGGATATCGAGTACATGCCAAGCAAAATCAACCCAGCAGATGCACTTAGCCGCAGACTAGACTTCATGGCTGAGGCAACGACACTTCAACTGCAGCAAGATCCATATCTCGAGCAGTTGTTCACATGTGGTTACGACCAGCATGGTGGATGCAACAAAGCTAGATTCTGGTACGACGAACCCTGTTGGCGGCAACGATTCACTCGCCAGGTGGTCATACCCCTGAGCGACAAACTACGCCGCATGCTGCTCGAAGAATTCCACAACACCGGTCAAGGTGGACATCTTGCATACAACAAGACGCTGAAGAAGCTGGTGAAGCACTACTAATGGGACAAGATGCAAATGGACGCAGACAACTTCTGCAACTCATGTGACACGTGTCAGCGAAAAACATCCCGTAGCACACGGCCATCCGGACTTTTGGAACAGCTCCCCATTCCGATGGAACAATGGACCAACATCTCCATGGACTTCGTCACTAGACTACCATTCACACCCGAAGGATGTGGCGCAATCCTCGTGGTCGTCGACAGGTTTTCCAAAACGTCCCACTTCATCCTCACGACAACAACCATCACTGCCGAAGGGACATCAGGGCGGCTTCTAAACAACATCATACGACTACACGGCGTGTCGAGAAACATCACAAGGGACATAGGCTGTCGATTTACCAGCTGTTTCTGGCGTGAACTGATGACTCGTTACCGCAGTCAGATCCAGCTTTCCACGGCGTTCCACCCTCAAACCAACAGCCACACTGAGCTGACCAATCAGATGCTTGAACAATTTCTCCGAACATTATGTGAACCACACGGGACGGATTCGGCAGCCAAATTGCCGACCATCAAACTCGCATATAACTCGGTGACGTCCATCGCAACAAGGAAAATCTCGTTTGAAGTGGTGTATGGAAAACTTCACGTTACACCAGCCGGACTTCACAGCCAGAGGAACATTCCTGAGGTCGATATCAAATGGCACAACTTCTCCACCATCTGGGAAAAAACACGGCAAACGCTCGCGAAGACACAAGTGGTGATGAAGCAAGCAACCAATCGGCATCGCAGCGACATCGTGTTCACCGCTGGTGACAAGGTTCTCCTCAGCTCGGCAAACATCAAACTTTACGGAGCAGACTGGTTGAAACTCAAACCCCGATGGTTGGGACCAATTGAAATGGAGCGCATGCAAACCCTCGTGGTTGCGCGACTCAAACTCCCCAACACTGTGCAAGTTCATCCAGTATTCCACATTAGTAGACTGAAGCACTAGTGGGATCCCGACGAGAACTTCCCCGACAGGGATGTGCCTCCCCCTCCTCCCATCCAAGTAGACGAGGACACAGAGTATGTCATCAAGGACATCCTCGACCATCGACGAAGTGGCAAGAAAACGGAGTAACTTGTCCAGTGGCACGACTACGCTGCCACACATATCAACTAGGAACTCTACGACAACCTCCGCAACGTCGATAATTTGATTGATGGGCATTATTGCCGTCACCGGGCTACATCTTTACGCGTGCCGGGACGTCGCAGCTAAGGGGGGGGGGGGAAGTGTTACAT
>SZWC01006315.1:118600-133644 GCA_023375785.1 Penium margaritaceum | reverse complement strand
CCGCCCCCTCCCCCCCCGGATTCTCGTTGCCTTCTGCATCGGTTTGAATCACAAAACTGATGAGCAATCCTTACACGTGGCTTGAAATATGAATGCGATAAGATGACACAAAGATCTATGAACGAATGAGAATGAAGCATGCTGCCACGTCGTAGATTTTGACTGTTGAGGTTTAATTTCCAACAAACGCCAGGCTTCTACACGATATAATTTCACATTGCAATGTCAGTATTACGTTTCCTTTATAAACGCCAATATGACGTGGAAACGGTAGGAGTCTTTCATTACGGTTTGCGATTTTTTAAATGGCCGATTGTTGAAACAAAATTATTTGAGTAGTTGCTGGCCATCGATCGTTCGGCCGTCGTCGATCAATCGACCTTTGTCGAATGTTCGACCGCCGTCGGCCCCACGGCCGATCGATTGACCGCCGTCAATCGATCGACCGTGGTCGATCGCTCATCTGACGGCGATCGTTTGACTGCTGTGGCAGGTTAATCGATCAACCGCCGTCAATCGATCGACCGCGCTTGATAAGTCACAAGAAAAGAATGACCCACCTGAGACTAGAGATGTCAATTCTGACAAATAAATTGCAAATGTTCATTTTTTACCCCACAAATTAACAATTACAAGCTTTCAAAATCATTTATCATTTAATTGATCATAATGTAGCATAAGATTGATGTATCAAATTATCCATTCCTATCAAATTAATATGAATTGGTTTAAATGTGGACCGCCCCAATGCCGAGGTGCCGGGGTGACCGATGTGGCCGATGTGCCACCCCTCACCCCGATGTGCCGGGGTGCACATCGATGTGCCGGGGTTCGGAGTGGCCAGGTCAACACTGGTCTGACTAGGCACTGACGCCCGGTCAGCGGCTGTGTTGCTAGGAAGCTTCTACGCACTTTCTCAGTCCCGGCGCGCATACCCATGTGCACCGGTAACGGCTGTAATAGCCGTCGATTAGGTGATCGAAGTCTCAGAGGTTGTCGTAGGGTTCCCTGCTGTTGTGCGTGGTGTCATAGCCGTGCCACTTGATAAGATATTCTATCATTTTGCCTCGTCGTCGATGGCCAAAGATGTCCTTGACGACGTACTCTCTGCCCTGTTCCACTTGAACAGGAGGGGGAGGGACATCCATGCCGGGGAGGTTTCCTCCGTGGTCTTGGTAATGCTTGAGTCTGTAAATACGGAACATCGAATGAAATTGCATAGTGTTGGGCAGTTTGAGTCGTGCAACCACGAGGGTTTGCATGCGCTTGATCTCAAACGGTCCCAACCATGAGGGTTTGAGCTTCAAACAACCGGCTCCGCAAAGTTTGACATTGGCCGAGCTGAGAAGGACTTTGTCGCCCGTGACGAAAACCTCGTCGGTGCGATGCCGGTCATGTGCTCATCTCATCGCTTCTTGTGTGTTCGCGAGGATTTGCTACGTTTCCTCCTCGATGGTGGAGAAGTCTTGGCGTTCGATGTCGACCACGGAAATGTTAATACGACTTTGTCGTGCGGCTGGTGTGGCGGGAAGTTTTCCATATACCACTTCAAATAGAGTTTTTCCTACTACAGTGAAAACTGAGGATTTATATGAGATTCTGGTGATCGGGAGTTTTTGTGCCCAATTTGTCCCATGAGGTTCACATAGTGTTTGGAGAAGTGGTTCGAGTGTCTGATTTCTCTGCTCAGTCTGGTTGTAACAAACCTAGTAGAACATATGCCACTTTGTTATGTTGCCTAGACCGGCGCCTTAAATCCAAAAAGGGATGCTGCATCCTTTGTCTGGAAAATCGGGGTCAGGACGGCGAGGAGAGTCCCTCGCAAACCGGAAGCTTCGAAGAAGCTTCCAATTCGCAGGACGGGGACCGGATAGTGCCTCACATTATCCGGCTGTTGCTCGAGGTCTCGCGACATCGAGCGGCGGAACGCGAGCCCATTGCAAATATTTGCAATGGGCTACGCGGGGCCCGCGCTGTCACATTGGGCACGACCCAATGTGACATCGTGCGGGGTCCCCACCCATCAAGGTGCCCCGCACGAGGCCCCTTGCCATGACGAGGGGGCTCGCGAGGGGCCACTGGCGGGCGTTCCGACGGGACCACCCCGCCGGATGCCACCTCCACTCAGTGGCATGGTAAACACGTTTTTATGAACGTGTTGGCCACGCCATCGGATGAGGGACGCCGAGTGGTGACAAAGTGCCCTCGCATGCGTGAAGACATTTTGTCACCACCTCCCCATCCTTAATCACACCGGAAACTTAGGGTTTGCACGTGGACAACATGATACAGTTTAAAGGGTTGACTTAACGAGAGAAATGTACCTAGTCGAGCCGCGTCAACCCGCCGACAAAATGGACGGATAAAATAATATCTACCATCCTCCCTCTTGGGTTGCCCTATGATGAGAATGGACTCCGCGCCCCGACCTTGGTCGGGGCATACTTGTTAGAGGAGTCATTAGTGAGAGACTTCAGTTCACGGTGAAGCTAATCTCCATGACCAACCTACGCGATTGTCATGAGCAATCGGGTCCCGAGGGCTCACCCACCCAAAGAGGCTTGTTCCCCGTTTCATCCGCCGTGTTACATTGGTATCCATGAGCTTGGCGTCACCCTTGGTGACTTAGTCGCTGGACGACCTGGAACGTGCTGAGTCGCCGCTAGGAAGCTAGAGCCACCACTCCACTCCTCCTCACCCAAGTCCGGCGGAGTAGATTGACTGGTCGACGGCTCCAACTTCCTAACAATGGTGCAGAAGCAGCAGACTAGGCCGTTTTCGGCGACAAGGTCCGCAGCCGAGTTTGCTTCCGCCCGCCTTGCTGTCGTGTTACAGAACCACCGTAGCAGGCCAGTTTCTTCAGAAACATACCCTGACTTTGAAGAGGTGCTGCAGACAGCAGACTTCTGCAAACGCTACATGCAGCATACCGTTGGAAAGAGAAAAGGAGGAAGTTTCTAGAACGCCATCAGTTGCTAACTTCCAACATCTGTGCTGCTTGCTACGGCCCCGGGACCAAAACCTTGAAAAACAGGTTGTTTCTTCCCTTTTCAGTGAACAATTCATTTTCTTTTTCGTCCAAATTGCAGGGTAAACGCTGCCAAAAAAATTCCAGAATTTTTTGCCATGATTTCATGCTTTCCTCTTACTTTGAATCTCATTTGATGAGTGGAAGGTGAAAAAGAGGGGTATTTTGACACTTTCTGTTTTCAAAGGGTGTGGAAATAGTGGGAACCATTTTACCCCGCTTACCATAGCCAAGAGTGTTTGAAATATTTGGGAGGGATTGCTGGTGCATCTACATTCTACCAACCACCACACTCTCACTTAACTCTTGCCCCCCCTCCCTTCCCTTTCCTCCCTTGACCCCTCCTCACCTGTCATGGTGGGAGGTGGTCTCCCCATGTCTGTGGCAAGAGGAGGCCCTCCAAAAACCCCAGCGAAGGAGAGTGGCCTAAGCGCATCCGGGAATCGTGCTCCGTGCACGATGTCGCTGACAAAGAGCGCTTGTGGGACGGGCACCGGTCACGCCGCATATGCCGCTTTGGCGAAGATGCTGCCCGGTGGGAGCCCTGCCGCTAAGGACATCGTGAAGGGACATGAGGAAGCCAAGGAGGCGACGTCAACTCCACGCATTGGCGATAACGCCGAGTGCCTTGCCAACGTCGCCGGCGTAGCAGACGTGGTGGACGCAGAACCTGCTGACGCCGAGGGCAAAGACAATGACGTTGGAGCAGAGGACGACCGGCTCTCCTCGGAGGCCCAAGATGAAGAGGACAACGATCCTCTCAAGGGTATCGACGCTGCCACCCTGGTGGCGATCAACCACCTTGTGGACCTCAAAATCCGTGACTTTTGCACGGTGGAAGTTGTTAGGGCTTTGGCCCTAGCAAAGGGGAATGGTGGCCCTAAGCTACCTACTGGTCATACATCTCGTGGCGTTGACCCGGATGGCATACCAGTAGGTGGTGACGGGAGAAACACGCTGCCTACCTCGGCACGTGCTCCAATCCCACAACCCCAGGATGGTCCCTTGGCTCACCTTGAGCAAGGAACACCTGGAAGAGCACAAACATGTGCTACGGCCGCCAACACAACCATCGTGTCTAAGGCAGGCCAGAGATCGTGTCTAAGCATCCATCACACGATGATTCTCACAGCCTGATGGGTGACACCCATGATGATCGGTCGATTGGCCCGAGCAGCTCTCGTCGTCTTCATCAGGGTGAGAAAGCGATAAGCGAGAAACACCCTGAGGATGATGATGTAGCATTTGGCGCTGAGATCTCAAAGGCTGTAAAGTACCAGAGTGATTATCCCATGTTCGGCTTATCCAAGCACATGGACTTAGCCACTTGGAAGCTACGCATGGAGCTTTTGCTTGAGCTCCATAATATCAAGCAACGAGCTTGGGGCGTTGTCGGGCTAGCTTGCCTTGACAGCGCAGCGCTCTCATCGGTGAAGAATTGACTGAAAGTGTTATACGTGGAAACACTTCAGTCGGTCCCTAGACCTCACTGGGAAGACCTATGCAAGATCCTCATGGACTTGTACCGTAGGGAGTCCATTTCCCAGCAAGCGTCCAGGCGTCTTTCGAAAATCTGCCAAGTTGACCGCAAGCTTGCGGAATGCCTCCAGGATTGGGACAACACCTTGGACAAAATCATTGATGAGGACCGCCATCCCATGTGGCAGATCGTGGTATGGCTCACCAACGGCCTTTCTAATGAGTCCCTTGCTTGTGCTTGT
Organism: Penium margaritaceum; assembly: GCA_023375785.1. Classification (NCBI taxonomy): domain Eukaryota; kingdom Viridiplantae; phylum Streptophyta; class Zygnematophyceae; order Desmidiales; family Peniaceae; genus Penium; species Penium margaritaceum. The sequence continues at coordinate 128,895 of SZWC01006315.1, read as the reverse complement.
ACGCTGGATCCCCAAGGCAAGCCTTGGACCAGTGATGCTGAGCTGCGTGACTTCATCCTCGTGAAGTACAACTCCATGCCGGCCGAGTATGGAGCAAACACACACCGTGGCCAGCATCACCAGCATGGCAACAACAAGCGTCAACACTCTCCCCAACGTGGTGAGCGTAAGCTCCCTTGGCATGGGTCGGGTAGTCACAAACCCTCCAAGCCGGAGGACAACCATAGGGAGCGTGCCGATGGCACCCTCACCCGTTACTATTGTGGAAAGACTAGGCACTATGCGTCTGAATGCCGCAAGTGCCTGAAGGATCCCGCTGGTGGAAACACCAATGAACAGGGTGAAGACAAGCAGGATAAGGGACAAGGAAACCGCCAGATTGCCAAGGGCGTCAATGGTGGTCGCGGACTAGCAGGCCGTGGGAAGGGTTTTTGAGTCCCCTAGTAGCCGTTAGTGGACAACCACTAGGGGCTGTGGCTGAGAGATCCTTGGATTTTGAACTTGCTTTCATGTTCTAGGATGATGATGTGAAAGAATTGGAACGCTTCACTGGGGCTTTGTTTTCTGTTGTTTTCTGCTCCCCCATGAGCAATGACTCTGCGTATCTCTCTCGCCGTTGTCCACTCTTGCATCTCATCAATGATGAATGCTTGCAAAATTGTACTTGCCTGATCGTATCTACACGACACAAAGCAAAAAACGTGCTTGAGTTGGCAAATGTCGCCAACAAGATGAACTCAATCACGCAAGTGACTGTTGTAGTTCCTATCGTTGCGGGTCTCAAGAAAGAACTCTTGAATAGATGGCAACTCTTGTGCGATGTAACCAAAGGACACCACATGTGGGAGCAGGTGGGTGAATCTATTGAGCTACGTCGTAGCACAGAGCACTTTCGCGTATACCACTTGCAGGCTAAGCCTCCAACGAGCTTGTTCACACGCTCCTCACACGCAAAGATGACAATGCAATTTGTAGGTCATTTGGCTGGGGCACGCGTGCAAGCCCTAGTTGACACAAGTGCTAATGACAAGTTCATTAGTACCTCTCGTGTGCGACAGTTAGGATTGAAATGAATACTTTGTGAGGGAAAAGTCACCGTCGGTGACGACCATGAGGTCGATGTACTAGGCACATGTCAGGCAAGGCTCAAGCTAGGAACTCTCACAAAAATTGTCAACTTTACTGTCATTGACTTGACAGATCATTTTGACATTGTTTTGGGTGATTCTTGGCTTAATGAGCACAAGGCCAACATGAGTTGGGTCACAAAGACTCTTACCGTAAAAAAAGGCAAGCGTTCCATCACGCTTTTGCCTATGGATCGCTCAAAGCCCTCTCACAAGAGTGAACAATCCGTCCTTACGGCGCTTCAAGCGAAGCGATACTTGTGTAAAGGGCACAACGTGTTCCTAGCGCAACTTCATAAGGACGATGACGACGATCCACCGTCCAGCTCGAGTGATGTCAGTTCTCTCCTTGAAGATTTTTTTGACGTTTTTGGCCCACTCCCAGATGGCCTACCGCCAGAACAGAATGTTGGTCACACTATCCCTCTCGAGCCTGGAGCAAGGCCATCGTTTCGGCCCATGTATCACCTTAGTCCCGCTGAGTGTGAAGAAGCCAAACGAAAGATCAAGGAATACTTGGCCAAGGGATGGATTGAACCCAGCAACTCTCCATTTGGAGCTCCTATCCTCTTTGTCAACAAGAAGGATGGAGGTTTGTGCATGTGTGTTGACTACCACGCGTTGAAGACCTTGACGGCTAAAAACCGGTATCCCTTGCCAAGGATCGATGATCTTTTTGACAAACTTTAAGGTGCAAAGGTCTTCTCTTCTCTTGATGTGGCTCAAGGATATGACCAAATTCGGATCACTGAAGAAGATGTTCCTAAAACTGCGTTTGGTATGCATCTGGGACATTATCGGTTCTGAGTGCGGAGCTTTGGTCTTACCAATGCCCAAGAAACGTTTCAAGCCACAATGAATCACATTTTTCGTGACCAGTTGGGCAAAACCATCTTGGTGTACCTTGATGATATCCTGGTGTTCTCAAAGAATCATGAGGAGCATGTACAACACCTGCGTAAAGTGTTAGAGATCCTCCGCAAGGAGAAGTTCTTTGCCAAGATGGAAAAGTGCGCTTTTCCACAACCCGAGCTGTAGTACTTGGGCTTCATCGTTGGCAATGAAGGAATCCAAGTGGATCCTCCCAAACTGCGAGCTGTTGTAGACTTGCCTCAGCCATCCAACGTGGGTGAAATACGAGCCTTCCTAGGCTTAGCGAATTACTTCCGTCGCTTTATGCAAGGCTACTCTAGCCTTGCAACCCCACTCAGAGCTCTTACACGTAAGGACGTGACATGGTCATGGTTTGAGAAGTGTGGGAATGCATTTGTGCGTGTCAAGGAAATTCTGACACCTGCACCTGTGCTTGCACTCCTGAATCCCAAAAAACCATATGAGGTTCTCTGTGATGCATCTATCGTCAGGATAGGGGCTGTCCTTATGCAAGAAGGATGACTGGTCGCATATGAGAGTCGCAAACTCTCAGGCGCTGAGACTCGCTACACCACAGGCGACCAAGAGTTGCTTGCAGTAGTTCATGCCTTGAAGGTTTGGCGCTGTTACCTTGAAGGTGCCAAGGGTGGATTCGCATTGGTTACAGACCACAACCCCCTGGTATTCTTTGAGTCACAACCCAACCTTTCTCTGCGATAATTTCGTTGGAGCGAGTACTTAGGCAGATTCCATTTCCAGTGGGAATACCGACCCGGTCGTACAAATGTGGCAGACCCATTGAGTGGCACTACGGTCAACGCGGTTCTCACCACACTTCAAGCGCGATCCCTTCGCACGAAAGACGTACGGGAGTAGGATGTGCCCAACCCTGATAACCCCCTATGCCCACCACCAAAACCGACGGCGCATTTTACGTCATTCTTACAACGTATCCGCATGGGATACTTTGACGACCCATGGTTTGACCAGGGTAACATTGACCGATATGGCTTGGTGGAAGCTTCTGGTCTCTACTGGAAGGGCAATTTGGTGGTTGTGCCCAACTCCGGAAAGCTGCGGGATGAGATCCTTTTTGATTTCCACAACCCAACAGCAGCTGGCCACCTTGGTGCAGCAAAAAATGGAAAGGCTCTCTCAGCGCATTCTTGGTGGCCTAGATGGTCGTGTGCTGTACGCAAATATATCCAAGCCTGTGACTTGTGCATCCGCAACAAGTCGAGCAACAAGGCACCAGCACGTTTGCTGAAGCCCCTCCCAGTACCTAACTCTTCATGGGAGGAAGTGAGCATGGATTTCATCACTGGCTTACCCGAGACACCTCGTGGCCATGATGCTATCCTCGTGGTGGTCAAATCTTTGACCAAGATGGCGCATTTCATGCCCACACCCACGCATGCCATTGCCAAGGAAACAGCACACATATTTTGGGACACTGTTGTTTGTCAGCATGGGCTGCCGTTACGCATCATCTCTGATCGAGACGTGCGGTTTTCAAGTAAATTCTGGCAAGCCCTTGGTGAGATCTTTGGCACTCGCCAAAAGATGTCCACTAATTTTCATCCACAAACAGATGGACAGACTGAACGCATGAACCGAACTCTAGAGCAGATGCTCCAGATGTACGTGGATCCTTTGATGGATGACGGGGATGAGTTTCTCAATCCGGCAGAGTTTGCCTACAACAACTCTGTTCATGAATCCACAAAGCTGACACCATTCTTTCCAAACTACGGCCGGCATCCGATGGTACCCGTCTCCTTGGTGAGACGGGGGGACGGCGGGAATCACTTACCTTCTGCCTACGCCTTTGCCGATCGCATGGAAACTCTTCGTTGCAAAGCACGTGAATACCTCCATGCATCAAAGCAGCACCAAAAGGCCTATGCCGATGCTGGCCGTCATGACGTCACATTTTCTGTCGGCGACCAGGTGGTTCTGAGCACAAAGAACATGCGTCTCAAGACGCGTGCAGCAAGGAAGATCCTGCCTAAGTGGGTCGGACCATTCAAGGTCACTCACAAGATTGGTGAGGTTGCTTACCGCCTTGCTCTTCCAAAGNGCACCTTATGCAGCATCAGGAACGGTTCAGCCATCTCCTGTAATGCTCGCAAGTGACGGTCAGTAGGAGGTACATGGGCTCATCCAACACCGCGAACGTACACGGAGTAAATGTGTTGTGAAGGAATACCTTGTGAGCTCGGCCGGTTGTGGACCTGAACACAACAGTTGGGAGCCTGAGAGTTGTGTCCCGGCCGCTATGATCAAGGACTATTGGTAAGACCAGGCTGCTTGCTTTCGCACTCGTGCCCCCGGGGAAACCAAGCTGGCACAAGCCCCACGCAGGGAGCCTTCACCTGACAAAGTACAGACAAGAGCAAAACGGCAACGATCTCGGGCGCATGGGGACGCCCATGCTGATGGTCGCGAGGACGCTCCTCGCAAGAGAGGGAGGAAGCGTTAGCCGTGAAACGTTTTATGTGAACTTGGCTGATCTATGTACGATCTTGTGCTCGTGAAGGATATCAATCTTAATCGTTTGAATTTTCTCTCCCTGTGCAATGGCGCATGATCCAATGGATGCACCTATGAATGTTTTGTTGACCAACAAAGCACGTCTCCTTCCACCAACAACCATTCTAGACCCCCTTGAACCAAGGACAGTTCATAGTAGAGGGGGAGGAATGTAAAGAACATGGCAGAACATATGCCACTTTGTTATGTTGCCTAGACCGGCGCCTTAAATCTAAAAAGGGCTGCCGCGTCCTTTGTCCGGAAAATCGGGGTCTGGACGGCGAGGAGAGTCCCTTGCCGACCAGCCCTGCGAACCGGAAGCTTCAAAGAAGCTTCCGATTTGCAGGAGGGCGACTGGATAGTGCCTCAAACTATCCGGCCGCCGCTCGAGGTCTCGCGACCTCGAGCGGGGGAACGTGAGCCCATCGCGAATATTTGTGATGGGCTATGCGGGGCCCGCGCTGTCACGTTGGGCATGACCCAATGTGACATCGTGAGGGGTTCCCACCCATCAAGGGGCCCCTCACAAGGCCCCTCGCCATGACGAGGGGGCTCGCAAGGGGCCACCGGCGGGCGTTCCGACGGGACCACCCCGACGGATGCCACCTCCACTCGGTGGCATGGAAAACACGTTTTTATAAACGTGCTGGCCACGCCATCGGACGTGGGACGCCGAGTGGTGACAAAATGCCCTCGCATGCGCGAAGACATTTTGTCACCACCTCCCCATCCTTAATCATGCCGGAAACTTAGGGTTTCCACATGGACAACATGATGTAGTTTAAAGGGTTGAACTGACAAGAGAAATGTGCCTTGTCAAGCCGCGTCAAACCGCCAACAAAATGGACGGATATAATGATATCCTCCATCCTCCCTCTTGGGTTTCCATATGACGAGAATGGACTCCGCACCCCGACCTTGGTCGGGGCATACTTGTGACAGGAGTCATTCGTGAGAGACTTCACTTCACGGCGAAGGTAATCTCCACGACCAACCTACGTGATTTTTATGAGCAATCGGGTCCCGAGGGCTCACCCACCCAATGAGGCTTGCACCCCGTTTCACCCGCCGCGTTACATTAGTTGTCGGTTTGAGGATGAAACACTGTAGAAGATTGAATTAAGCTAACGTAATGAATCATCCTTTTGTGCCAAAAATGGGTGGTGAATCGACAGTGTCTGTTGCTTGTGATGGTTCTTAGAACATGGTGTAGCCACACGATGTTGTTTAGAAACATCTGTGCTGTTCCTTTGGCAGTAACGGTGGTTGTCGTTGGGATGATGGACACGTTGGAAAACCTGTTGACGACTACGAGGATTGCGTCATATCCCTCAAGTGTGACCGGTAATCCTGTGACGTAGTCCATGGAGATATCTGCCCACGACTCCATTGGAATTGGGACTGGTTGCAANCATCAGTTCGCGCCAAAAATGGGTGGTGAATCGACGGTCTCTGTTGCTTGTGATGGTTCTTAGAACGTCGTGTAGCCGCACGATGTTGTTTAGAAACATCCGTGCTGTTCCTTTGGCAGTAACGGTGGTTGTCGTTGGGATGATGGACACGTTGGAAAACCTGTTGACGACTACGAGGATTGCGTCATATCCCTCAAGTGTGACCGGTAATCCTGTGACGTAGTCCATGGAGATATCTGCCCACGACTCCATTGGAATTGGGACTGGTTGCAAAAGTATGTGTGGTCGTGTGTGATGGAATTTTTGTCCATCACATGTGTCGCGGGTTTTACAGAAGTCGGCCACGCCAGATTGCATCTTCTCCCACATTTTACCAGCTTAATGTTTTACCAGCTTCCTTAGCGTCCTGTCCTCTCCAAAATGCCCTCTTGGTACTGTGTCATGGTACTCTTCGAGCAACATATAGCAAAGTTCATTGTTCGAGGGAACGACCACCTGGCAAGTGAATCTCCATCGCCAATACGGTGCATCGTGCTGGAATTTTGCCTTGCCGTATCCGCCGTGCCGGTCGTAGCCTCATGTGAACAGCGGCTTGAGACACGGGTCTCGCTGTAGCTCTATGGTTGCCACCTCAGCCATTAAATCTGGTCGACGACTGAGTGTATTCGTCGAGTTGATTTTGCCTGGGAGGTACTCAATATAGTAGTCGAACCCGGATTCAAGTAACTCCATCCATTGGGTTTGACGTCGGTTGACGTTTGGATTTGTCTTAAGATGTTTCAAATCATGGTGGTTGGTGTGCACGATGCATCGGCAGCACTCCAGGTAACACGGCCATGTTTTTTTGTGTATGTAGGACTGCAAACATTATTTTCTCGTGTACAACATCGTTGAGTTCCGGTCTTTGCAGCATTCAAGAAATGTATGCGACCGCTTGCTCGCCGTTGCCATGGCCTTGCAGGAGGACTTCGCCGATGGCTCGTTCTGATGCATGAGTAGCCATGACGTAGTCATATGATAGGCCCCTCAAACTGTAGGTCTGCTGTCCGGTTTCAGTTGCATACGATGGTTGATCTCTCATGTAGGAGGCAGGGTTCTGAGGAGTTTGTCAGGGAAGACATTCACAAAATCCTCGATGAGTGGTGCGAACTCTTCAAGTGCCATTGCAAACTCTGTGGATGCCGACGAGGCTGATGAGGCCGATGATGAGTCAGCTGCTGCCACTTTTGCTTCTTCCATTGGCTCTAGATTTATGGGTCATGCACGATTTCCTCGTCGTATACAGTACTTGGCCATGTTGAGTGTCAGGATTGTGCCGGAAGGTATGGTTGATCAAGCCCACTTCATACACTAGTTTTCTATTGTGTGCCTTGAGTGTGCTCCCTTCAAAGGAGGTTTGTTGCCCCAATCCCTACACTCCTTCCATTGTGTGTGGGAGGACTGTACTTCTGTCCTTTATGGCCAAAACATTATCTTCTTAGGAGGACCTCGATGCGTGAAGCTACTGTATGTGGCTAGTGCGATTTGCTGCCATGCAAAAGTACACTAAAAGTACACTTAGTGCGCTTATCTGTCTTATGTGTGTACAAACACCTTGTGTTCTGTATTATTTGGCCAAGAAGTTTTTGTTTTAGAAGGGCCCTTCACGGGTGGGGCTAATGTATGTAGCCAGTGCGCTCGGTCGTAGTACAAAACTACACTAAGAGTGCACTCAGTGTGCTGTTTTGTGTCATGTGTTTCAGGAGACCTTCTTTCTTGTCTTATGTGCCACAAAAATTCTTTTCTTGGAAAGCCCTTTAGTGTGTGGGTCGAGTCTATATGGCAAGTGCGCCCTGTCACCATACAAAAGTACATGAAGAGCGCACTCAGTGTGCTTATTTGTCTCATGTGTCAAAGCATACTTCGTGTTTTGTCCTGTATGGCCATGATGTTCTCTTTTGAGGAGGGACATCAGTGTGTGGGGCTAGTGTATGTGGCAAGTACGCTCTATCACCATACAAAACTACAATAAGAGTGCACTTAGTGTGCTAGTCCATCCTGTGTGTCCTATTTCACATTGATGTTTGTCTTATTTGGGGAAAGTTGTTTTTTTAACTGTACCGTAAACTTCGAGAATGAGGGACAATTCATATCATTCTTCCTTCATGGTTCTTTTCAAAGTTATTTGTTTCTATGAATATTTGGAGGCATCACAATTGTACTTTCACAATATCAAGACACGTAAAGAGACAATAAATCTTGGTCGTATACATAGGAAATTGGTGTAGTGATCAAGTGTTTTTCTACGGTTTGTATTTGCTGTTGAAAAATTGCCCCTCCGCATGGCCAAGTGCGGCGCCGGGAGGCGCTGACGAGCCGCCAGAAAATGGAAACTCCGCTCCGGCGGATCTGGCGACTTGACTTCTGCTCGGATCCTAAAATGGAGGATTGCCCCTGAAAGATGACGAGTCACTGAATCCGGTGGTAGTTGTTTCGCCGGAATCGGACAAGTGTCGAGGGAGATATGGCTTTCCAAAGTTGGGGTATGCGCAGCGGCTCTGGGAGCCGGCTCCGACTCGAAATCCGGTCCATAATCGACCGGACCTAGTAACAAAAAAATACCATGTGGAGAAAATGCTCCAATAGGCCTGCCGAGGCGTCCGGTGGATGATCCGGCTGATCAGGTGGATCATCCACCGGATCCAGTAGTGCAGGTTGTTACTGAGGGACTAAGCCAAAATCCTGGCTCGGCGTCCAAAACTCAGTATTACGTTTTGTTACTCGGGGACTTAGTCAAAATTCTGACTGCAGGTCCACGGACAGGTTTCGAACCTCGTCACACCCAATCACCAAACACGACCCAAAAGCGGGTAGGGTGCGTGGAAACAGTTCAGGGAACCCCCACACCATGTGCAATGGGATATGCGCCTTGGGAAAGGCGCTTCGCACGTGAACGAAGGTGCCACGGCGAGTGGCGGCGTCAGGCTTCTGTGGTGGGTGAAACCTGCGCTTCGGTAAGCATAACTTGGGCTACGCTTGGCCGAATTGCGCGCGGTTTGGTGCGTTGGAAAGCTCATGACTAGCCCTATAAATTTTGTGATCTTGTCTATGTTAAAAACCTAACGCAAAACGACGTTATTCTCTTTGCAAACTGACTGTCTCTAAATTCGTGCTCATATACGTGAGGCGACCAGAAAGCTCACGCTCAATCTCAGATTCGCCCAAAACAATAGACGTGAATCACTAGAGGCGATCAGAAAAACGTCGGGACCGCACCACGCGGATCTCATCCTGACAAAGGGTTATGGGCCCACAGGTCTGAACGCCTCCAACGTTCACGTCTTCTACAGCGCACGGGATCGTCATCTTGGACGTCGCTGTGAATTTCTGAGAACTCGTCGGAGTAGCAGCTGCGCACATGGTGCAGAAGGAGACGCAGCCCATTGAGAAGTATGCGGGCGGCTCGGGCTTCGGGCTATGGAGGTGGCGGTTCGAATTGCACCTCTCGCATAAGGGGCTGCTGGATGTCATGTTTGGAAAGGAGGTGCTCACAGAGGCGACTGATACGGACGCGGAGAAGAAGGCCTTCGAAAAGAAGAACACAGAGGCGCTCATGCTCGTGGTGTCCAGGACAGCCGAGTTGCAGTGGGGCTACTTCCAAGGCTGCAAGCTGGCAACTGAAGCTTGGCAAAAGCTCTGTGCCATCCACCAATCCAAGTCGCTCGCGAATAAAATCTTCGCGATGAAGCAGCTCCTCACGGTGAGAATTGAGGAGGGAGATGATGTCATCTCCGCCATGCAGCAGATCGAGTTGCTTGCCTCGGAATGCAATGATGTGGGGTGGAAGATCGACACGCAGCTGCAGGCTATGGCCCTCCTCATGGTCCTACCTGACAGTTGGGGTCCACTCATCACCATCCTTGGAGGATGGTTAGAGGACAAGCTCACCTATGGCACGGTCGCAGAGTGCATCCGCAACGAGCCGCAGCGCCGGAGTTGCCGCGAGTCCTTGTCTTCCTCATCGGCTCTTATCACCAAAACGCGCGGTGGCGGAAGCGGAAGCCAAGGAAGTGCTGGAAAGGGCGGTGGCAAGAAGGGCGACAAGAAATGTGCGTGCCGCAATTGCGGCAAGGAGGGCCATTGGGCCCGTGAGTGCCCGGAGGAGGCAAAGACGAGCGGCAAAAATAGCAAGGGCAGGTCGCTCCTCAACGGCAACAAGAACCACTTCCTCAAGAAGGCCAACAGGCGGTGCCTAGATTCCGGGGCCAAGGAGCACACCCAAGTCGAGAAGGTGGGGTTCGTCACCTACGAGAAGTCCTCCAAGTCAATGGTGGTCGCGAACGACAAAGTCGAGCCGGCGGCCAACCAAGGC
>SZWC01006315.1:82784-103681 GCA_023375785.1 Penium margaritaceum | reverse complement strand
AGAGAGAGAGAGAGAGGGAGAGAGAGAAAGGAATATAGTGAAAAGGAGGAGGAGAATGAGAGAGAGAGATAGAAGTGAAGAGAGAGACACAGAGAGGGAGAGAGAGAGAGAGAGAGAGAGAGAGAGAGAAAGAGAGCAAGAGAGAGAGAGAGAGAGAGAGAGAGAGAGAGGGAGGGAGAGAATTGTACTATGCACTCTTCAAGTGCACTTGTTTTTAATACATGGTTCTAGTGCATGGTGTCAAAGCGCACTAGAAGATCGCACTAGAAAATGAGTGCATGATCTGCTCAACATTCGACAGATATATGTGCCGGAACAGGAAACATTGTCCGAGAAAAATTTTGCGGTCACACATTGGACAAGACCTCCAGACTGTTACATCCTGTAGATCTCCCACTCGTAGTTGTATTGGTTCTCGGAGTTTCCGTATTTGCAATGTTTTGGCGACGGTTTTTCCCTCAAACACCCCTGGTTTGGCCTGCAAACCCAGCTTGCGAGCCATGTCGTTGTTTATGATGCTATGTGAAGATCCTCCATCCTACAAACACGGTACTGTTCTGCGACTCTTACATCCTCGAGGCTGAACTTTTAGCAACATCGTGGGTTAGTCGTCCTGGTACCCCTTGTTGAACTTTGGGATCTCCGAAACCCTTTGGGGCATATGTAGGCCATTCAGATGGACAATCATTTGGTGCAGATTGCACTGTTAGGACAAGAGTTGCACCTTTTACTCCTGCTCTTTGCTGTAACCTTACTCTTTTTTTTATTTACTTAACCCCCTTTTTGGCCTGTTGCTTACTTGGACAGTTGCCAGTGATGTGCCCAACGTTTTTGTAGTTGTAGCAGGTGTGCGTATCTCTCTATTTGACACCGTCTACTTCCATCAAAGTTGATAGGTCCACTGACTGGTTTTTTTTGTTTCCACGGTAATTGGGGTTGGGAGGTTGTCAGCCGTAGGATTCCGGGATCTAGGCGTTGCTGTCTGTGCTGTTGATCCTTTGTGTTGCTGCGATCCTCCACATCAAATTGTTTTGGATGCTGAAAATGGAAATTTCTCGCCGGATATGTTGCTTGAGACCATTGTTGTAGTGAAAACAGAGTTCGTCCGGGGCGATGTCTGCTTTGGTGATGATCACGCAGAATCTCTGCGTCTACTTTGCAACGCTGGACTGCTCATGGAGACGCTGGAGCTTGTACCGTGCGTTAGAATTTTTGTTCAGCTGTTTGAAACATGGTGGCTGTTGATTCCCTGGAGCACGGAGATTTGGTTTGCCTGTTCCGCATTGATCTGCGTCTGTTGTCCAGTGCAACCTGTTGTTCTTGCTTTTGTCGTTGAGGCTAACGCTATGGATAGCTGGTTTACTGCCGTTGGGTCCGCGACCGGAGTGGTTGTCAAAGCTGTGGGGGTTGATCCAGCTGCGGCATAGCCTGCCACTCCAGCATTCGTTGCCACTTTAGGGTTCATGTGCATACGCACGTTCTGCTCCTCCATCCTTGAAGTTGTTGCGGAAGACCCACTGCTGGTCTTTGGATACGCTCACTTGCTTCAGATCGTAGTCACAAAGTCTGCAAAGTGTTGATGTGCAAGATCTGCTGACGGCTTGTGCGAGGTAGTCCTGCAGATGAATGAAGTAGTCGGATGCCTCTCTAGTACCGCCACGCTCTGATACCAAGTGTTATGCGGAACGCGGCATAGGTGGTGAACAGGTAGAAGTTGTGAGGTAGAAGATGATGTAGAATTTGGGACACTTGAGCAATTTATAATTAGCGGTAAGTATGCTTTGATGACAAGTGTCAAAATGATCAAGTGTCGAGTTACAAATCAGACATTGTTGGTGTCATTGGGTCGATTGCTGAGTGACACGCGCAGAGTCGCGTCGTGAGTGGTTGGATTCGAGAAGGTCGGCTGAGAAATTGAGGGGCCTTGAGGATCAACGACGAAGATGCGAGATGCATCTTTATAAATCTAGATTCATCTCTTTGCGTTGAGAAGTTGACCAAAAGGTCGTTATGAGTGTGTCGTAGATTTGTGAGAGTGGTCGAAGTTATCAAAAGGTTCAGGAAGATTTGCTGGAGGCGATGGCAATTGGCCGGTTTTCCCTTGACCGTCGGAGTGAATATCGCGGTCCCGCGACGTGATGGGTTGTTTTTGTACTAACAGAAATGCCCACTCAGAACAATTAGGGACTTGTGTACATCTGGTACGAAACAGTAGCCCTGCCACCTGACAAGATATTCTATCATTTTGCCTCGTCATGGATGGCCAAGGATGTCTTTGATGACGGACTCTGTGTCCTCGTCTATTTGAACAGGATGATGGGGAGGGGCATCGCTTCTGGAGAAGTTTTCTCCGGGGTCTCTGTAGTGCTTGAGTCTCCTCATATGGAACACGGGATTGACTTGGATGGTGTCGAGCAGTTTGAGTCACGCAACCACGGGGATTCGGATGCGCTCAATCTAAAACGTTCCCAGCCATCAGGGTCTGAGCTTCAAAGAGTCGGCTCTGTGGAGTTTGATGTCGGCCAAGCTGAGAATCGGAACCATTTCTCAGCCGGTTCTGTGAAGTGTCCGCCTAGACCTGTGTTGTGGCATTCTTCAAGCAGCATACGACAAAGTTCATCATTGGGGGAACAACCACCTGGCAAGTGAATCACCGTCGCCAATAGGGCAAGTCATACAAGAATTTCACCTTGTCATATCCACCGTGCTGGTCGTAGCCTCGTGTGAACAACCGCTTGAGATACGGGTCTTGCTGCAGTTGTAGTGTTGCCACTTCAGCCACTAAATATGGTTGACAGCTGAGTGCATCTGCCGAGTTGATTTTGTCAAGCCGGTACTTGATATCATAGTCAAACCCAGATTCAGGGAACTCCATCCATTGGGTTTGACGTTGACTGAGGTTCGGTCGCGTCTTCTAATGTTTCAACGCGTGGTGGTCAGTGTGCACAATGCATCGGCGACACTCCAGGTAACATCGCCATGTTTTAAATGCATGTACGACTGCAAACATTTCTTTCTCGTGTACCGTGTTGTTAAGTTCTGGTCTTCCTAGCATTCGAGACATGTATGCGACCGGCTACTTGCCGTTGCCATGGCCTTGTATGAGGATTGCGCCGGTGGCTTGTTCTGACACATTTGTAGCCATGACGTAGTCAACCGTAGGATCGGCTAATCGTAGGGCTGGTGCTGAGGTCAGGGCGTTCCGCAAAGTGGTGAACGCTTCTTGTTTGCTATCTCCCCACCACCACTCCTTTTATTTCCAAGTTAGGTCATAGAGAGGCACTGACACTCAAGCGTAATCCCGAACGAAACACCGGTAGTAATTGCAGAAGCCGAGGAAAGCTTGAACGTTTCGAACACGGGTCAGTGTCAGACAATTAGCGATTGCTGCCACTCTTTCTTGATCATGGTGATCCGGCCACCAGTGATGACGTGACCCAAAACTCGATTGAATGGTGACCAAAGATGCACTTTGAGAGTTTTCCAAGAATTTTCCTACTTTGTAAAACATTGAGAACTTTTTTAATATGTACATTGTGCTCCTCCGGGATGCAATTGTATACCAGAATGTCACCGAGGTATACCATAACAAAATTGTCAAGGTACAGTTGGAGAATATTGTTCATTGCAATCATGAACGTCGTTGGGGGATTCGTAAGTCCCAACAGCATTACCATGAACTTGAAATGCCCGTAGTGAGTTCACAATGCTGTCTTCTCGATTTCAGCATCTGCCACGTGTATTTGGTGGGAACCACTGAAAAATTTGATTTTTGTAAAAATACTTGGGCCACTCGGAAATGGTCAAAAAGCTGGTCAACTCTGTGAAGAGGATAGCGGTTCTTGATTGTCATGTCGTTCAACACCCGATAGCCTAGGCACATGTACATCTCACCAGTTTTCTTTTTTAAAAGCAGTATCAGTGCTGTGTATGGTGACATGGATAGCTGGATGAACCCCTGACCAAACATCTTGTCGAGTTGCTTCTTCAACTCGATCGGTTTCTGATCCCTCATCTGATAGGCCCCTCAAACTGTGGGCCGGCTGCCTGGCTTTAGTTTGATGCGATGGTCGATGTCTTGTTGAGGAGGTAAGGTTCTCGGGAGTTCGTCGGGGAAGACGTTCGCAAACTCTTGGATGAGTGGTGCGAACTCTTTGGATACCATGAAAAACTTTGTTGATTCCAATGACGCTGATGAGGCCAATGAGTCAGCTGCTGCCACTTTTACTTCTTCCATTTGCTTGAGATGTACAAATCATTCATGTGCTCCTCGTTGCACATAGTGTTTGGCCACGTTGAGTGGTATGGGCTGTACTGGTTGTCGCGTTTTGGCTACTACGGCTTCCTCTGCTTCTTCCATCTCTGCTGTTGTCTTCTGTCCCACATGCAGACGTTGTTGCTTGGCATTGACAATCTCCACCTAGAAGTCACAGCTGTTCTAGACAGCCTATGAATTGTTTCGGTAAAGGAAATCTTGTCCGAGAATGATGTGATCAATCATTGGACTCAATCGCCTGACCATTACATCGTGTAGATCTCCCACTTGTAGTCATAGTGGTTCTCGGAGTCTCTATACTTGCAATCTCCCGTGGACGGTTTTTCCTTCAAACACCCCTGGTTCACTCTGCAAACATAGCTTGACAACCATGTCGTTGCTTACGAAGTTGTTGGAACTCCTCCATCCAATAGTGCCTGTATCGTTCTTTGACTCTTGCATCCTCGAGGCTGGACTTCTGGTTGAATCTCTGGTTGGTCGTCCTCATATCCCTCGTCAAACTTTGTGATCTTAGAAACCATGTGCGACAATGTAGGCCATTCAAATGGGCAATCGTTTGGCGCAGATCACTTTGCACAGAGAAGAGTTGCGCCTTTCACTCCTGCCCCTTGCTGTTTCTTGACTCATTTTTCTACGACTTCCTTCCGATTCTGGCCTGGTACTTTCTCCAACAGTTACGAGTGATGTGCCCAAATTTTCCGCAGTTGTAGCAAGTGCCTGCATCTTTCTGGTTGACGGCGTCCACTTCCATCAGAGTCGAGGAGTCCGTTGACTGGATTTCTTTGGTTTCTAGGATAACTGTGGCTGGAAGGTTGCCAGACATAAGATTCCTGGATCCGAGCGTTGTAGTCGGCGCTATCGATCCTTTCAGTTGTGCAATCATCCGCGGCAAGTTGTTCTGGATGCCAAAAATGGCAATAGCTTGCCAGATATCTCGCATGAGGCCATTGTTATAGCAAAAACAGAGTGCGTCGAGGGCGATGTCTGCACCAGTCGTGATCTTGAGGAATCTCGGCATGTACTCTACCGCGTTTGAATGCTTACGAAGACGTTGGAGTTTGTACCGCAGGTCAGAATTTTTGTTTAGTCATCTAAATGGTGCGAGCATTGCACGCTAGAATTCGTTCTTGTCGATTGGTGGCATCAGTACATCTTGCTTATCTGGGTTGATCTACTCCAGGGGTAGAATGCTTGCTTTTGGCGATTTGAGATGGGCGCCTTTGGCTATTGATGATGCTCTGCCAGTCTCCTTCTACCGTTGGATGGTCTTGAAATCAGACCACCAGGTTAGTACTGTGCCACGCAAAAGCGCAAGCGCGAGGTCATTCTTTTTTTGTTTATCGTCATTGACCCTAGGAGTGGTGAAGTAAACCTCCAATCTCGTGAGCCAATACTAAACTGTCAGTCCCTTCGAATTTTCAGGATGGAACGGATCTGGTGGGGCCGGACTAGTTTTGGGTTCGCTCAAGAGTTGGGAATTTCTTTCAATGAGCACGACTTTTTGTGGGCTTGAGTTGTTGGAGCAGATGGCTGTTGATCCCCTTGAGCGTGGAGATTCGTTTTGCGAGTTCCTTGTTGATCTGCGCCTGTCATCTAGTGCCATCTGCCGTTCCTGTTGTCTTCATTGAGGCTGTCGGTAGGGGCGGCTGGTTTACCGCCATTGTGTCCACAATTGGATTGGTCTTCAGAGCTGTGGGGATTGATCCAACTACCGCATAGACTGCCACGCCGGCATTCGCTGTCGCTTCAGGGTTCGCATGCATAGGCACATTCTCCTCCTCCATCGCCGTAGTCGTTGCCAAAGACCCGCACTGGTTATGCTCCCTCGCTTTACATTGCAGTCACAATGTCTACTAAGCATTGACGTGCGAGATGTGCTGAAGGCTTGTGCAAGGTTGTCCTCCAAATGAGTGAAGTAGTCGGATGCCTCTCTAGCACCACAATGCTCTGATACCAAGTGTTATGCTTAACGGAGGGTAGATGGTGAGTTGGTAGAACTTGTTAGGCAGATCACGATTTAGACTTTGGGACACTTGAGCAATTCATGATTAGCGGTAAGTGTACTTCGATGACCAGTGTCAAAATGATTGAACATATGTATACAAGTGCCGAGTTACAACTGAGGCAAAGTCGGGGACCTTGGGTCGATTATCAAGCAATGCGTACGAAGTCACAGCATGAGTGGTTGGATTTGAGAAGGTCCACCGAGAAATCAGGGGGCTTCGAGAATCAATGGTGAAGATGCAAGATGCATCTTTATAGATCCAGATTCCTCCGAAAGGTCGTGATACTTATATCGTAGATTTGCGAGAGTGATCAAAGTTGTCAGAAGGTTCAAGGAGGTTCACTGGAGTTGAGGGCAGTTGGCCGGTTTGTGCTCGACCGTCAGGGTGAATATCAAACTCTCGTGATGTGGTGGGCTGTTTGTTAAATAACAGAAAGACCCACTCGGAAAGATTAGGGACTTGTGTACGTCTGGTACGTAACACGAAGTGGTTTGGAAGACTAAACTCCATATTTATTGAAATGGAACCCACAACCCCTGGATGTTTTTAGGGGGGTTTGGGAAATGTTTTTTTTTTCAATATCTTTGTGAGAGAATCTGGGTATGAGGGGAAGTTTCAAGAAGTCAATGCCGTGATGCAAAATACAAAAATCTAGCTACTAGATTGCAACGTGCTGCGGGTGAGGTATGGGGGCGCAGTATTTGGCCACTTTTCAGACGTACGTCTGGTTCCCTCACACTATCTGGACTGGTCATGGAAACTAATTGGTTTACTACCACATTCTCTTTGAAAGGAACTAGGGCCTACTTTCACAACTACGACACAGACTACCCAATTTACAGATAAAAGGAACACAAGAGGGCCTCTTATCTACAAAAATGGTTGTGATATCAAGGACATGGAAAAACATCTGACACTCCAGATGTCCACAACAGAATAAACAAGGAGTAACAAAACATTGACTTTGCACACCCACTTTGAGAATCCATCAAAGTGTTATGCCCAAAACAACATAGATGGAGCATAGAGAAAGATAGGTATCATAACATTGTATAGGAATTGAAGAAACTTGAGAAAGTTTTGATTAGCAATAGACGTAATTTAATGACAAGTATTGGAACTACCAAACACATGTATACAGGTGCGGTAACATAATTGAGGCAAACAATATGTCTTTGGAGGTCAGGGCGAGCAAAGTGTGCTAGGTTGAGTCTTGAGGAGTCAAGTTGAGAAGGAGCTCTGAGAAGTCGGGGGACTTCGAAGATTATGAAGGAAATATTTTGAAAACATCCACCGGTGACAAGAAGTAGACTTAATAGCATCAAAACATTGATAGTGTTTGAGTTACTTTTGACAGGTCATCCTGTCAATGGTAGATGTTGTTCGGAATTGTGAGAGTGGTGAGAAACTACTTATGAGCTTCATAGCCTTGCTGCTGTTGATGTGGCAACAGAGTCCAGTTAGGTAGTGCATTAACAAGCAAGCAAGCGCATTTACAAGCATGAAAATGCAAGAGACAACAATAGTTAGGCTAGGGAGACGTGCAAAGTCTCATAAGCTCCAATTGCTTAGTAATGCAGAAAGAAAAGACAACTGAAAGGCACAAAACATCACTACCTACCACGGCGCATGGCAGATGACGTGTGCAACAGTGTTCGTTTGTCCAAAAACCGGCCCAAATCCATGATTTTGGCCGTAACTGTGTGCACACCTTCCAAACCTAGAGACGTAGAATCTTGAGCCAAACGCTACAATCAGTCACATGCAAGAGTCCGACGAGTAGAGACACAATGTAAAACATGCAAATCGGGTTCAAAACCCACTCCACCAAGAAAAATCTAGCGACTGCAAAGCACCTCCAAGCATCCAGAATATCATGGCAGCTGTCTGGTTGCTCGGGGTGGTGGGGCCACCACTTGTCGGTGCTCTCGTGCCAATTGGGTCCACGTCAGGGATCTGCACAAGCATGGCCACAACCAAGTGGTCATAGTAAGTGGTACAAATAGACAGGGAGGAATGAGATCTCAGCCCTCTCCCATGACCAGATGGTACGCCAGTTCATACACGTGAAAGATGTGCAGAGATGCGTAATGAGGTGCTAAGAAATCCATAATCATACACCCCGCTCTTAGCTACTCTCATGCAATGGAAGAAGTCCGGAAAAATGAGTGGCTATTATGATCTTTCCACGTGCAAGTGCCTTGGTCAGGAAGTCAACCCGATGCATGTGCTTGTCAATCCAGATGACGGGGTCACATGTCGCTCAAGAAGATCATGCACAAAGTGATGCTCAACAGCACTGTACTTGGTGCGTGCATGAAACACACCTGAGTTCGCTGCAATGGCAAGAGCACTCTAGTTTTCCTAGCACAGAATGACGCCAGGCATAGATTGACGCAACTCACGAAAGAGACACTACGGTCACGTCGCCTCAGGAACCCTAGCCCCTAGCACAACACATTCAGACTTTAATGAGCTACATGCGATTTAACCCTACTTGCTGCTAGCCAAAGATAGAGCAGTGCCACCCAAGAGGAACGCATTGCTTGCCCAATAGTGTCCATTAGGGCCTCACACCTAGTCACTGTGAGTGTAGTTGTTGACTACCACAAAACAATGAAGAGTCCAAGATACAGTTTGGAGACCATGTACAGCACCACTTGCACAGGCACGTGAAAGAGTGTTGCTCGTCGACACTATGAAAGTTGTGTCAGGAGGTTGATAGCAAAGGCAATATCAGGTGGTGTGATAGTGGCCAAGTCCATCAAAGAGCAAATCAAGCGCAAGTACATGGGCACGCCCACTACCACCCCCAGATTCCCTAAATGATACATCTTGAGAGCATCCGACCTGGAAGGTGTGACGGGGGTGGAGACTCTGGGAAGTACACCAAGTAGGCCAGCAAACCGCTTCCCCACAATGCGGGTGCTTGATGTAGCAAGAGTGTCCGCCGCTGTCGATCACATATGATCTCCATCTGAAGAAACACAGCTGCAAGACCAAGGACTTTCACCGTGTGCATAGCCAAGAAGACTACCTTGGCCTCCTTCATGGCCTCCATAGAATGAGACGCAATCAGGAGGTTGTCCATGTAGGCGATGATGGTGGTGAAGCTCTCTGCTATCCGTCTAAGAAGGAGGGACTGGTCAGCGTCACTGTGCACGTAACAGGCACATGTCAAGGTGCTGGTTATGTGTTTTTTCTAGCACCTGGGTGACGGTTTCAAGCTGAACATGGTCTTGTGCAAGCGCTAGACCTTATCAAAAGCCTGGAAACCAGGTGGCTGGACCATGTAGATCTCCTCCTCTAAGGTGTCCTGGAGGAACACGTTATTCACACCCATCTGGTGTAGCTCCCACTTGTGGTGAGTGAAAAACCTAAATGGAGTGCGAGCAGTGGTTATGCAACTAACGGGTGTGAAGGTGTCGACGAAATTTACACCAACAACCTGTGAGAACCCCTTGGCCATCAAACAAGCCTTGTAGCAATCCAGTGTGCCATGAAGCTTCACCTTCTTACGAAAGAACTACATGGCCTGTATAACCTTTGACCTAGGCGAGAGGTTGACAAGCTCTTTGATGCTGTACTCATAGATGACTCTCACCGTATTCTCACAAGTAGCACGCCATAACTTGGCATCCTGAACTGAGAAGTTCCTCTTTCAACGTGACTGAATTAGGCGTCGTCAAGGGAGAGCTCTGGTTGGCTAAGACAAATGCCTTCAGACTCCATTTGACCACAACAAGGTTGGCTACGGTTTTACAAGCAGCTAAGAACTTTCGTGAGACAAACTCTCGACCGACAGGGAACGTCGGGTGCACCTCAATGTAGTCCACCTGGACACTCACGCCAAGGGCCTTCGCACCAAAATCACCATTTTGAACACTACAAGTGGAGCGTCTAAGATCCGAATTGACTGTATGCTTAGCCCTATAGGGTCGTGGTCGAGGACGACTACCAGGCTCACGGGAGTATCCCAAAGCTGAGGTGTTCACCTTTAGCTGTGTAGAAACCGGCTGGTCCACATCCGTAGGAAATGCAGGCTTGCAGGGAAAGGGAGTGGATATATGAAAATCATGGACAAATGTTGGCTCATGCGCCGGGAAAGCAAGTTTAGACAAAATGATGAGATGTGGCTGAGGTGGATGCCATAGGCACGAGACAACTTATGCTAGAGCAAACTGGCATAGGCACGGAAGTAGGTATGTCAAAGAGGACCGACACGGGCACAGAAGCAAGTATGCTAGAAGGGAATGACACTGGCACCAAGCAGGTGTGCCTGAAGGGACTGAGACTAAAATGGGAGCAGGTGTGGCAAAAGGGACAGAGACTAGCACTGGAGAAAGTGTGACGGAGGGGACTAAACCCACACAGGAGTATGTGTGCCAGAATGGATTAACACCGGCACAAAACCAGGTACGCAAAAGGGAGCCAACGAGGCCACAAGACGGACAGCCATAATCGTCAGATTGTTATCAGCTTGCGATCAGACCACAGGCGAGGAGGCCCGGACGGACCCATCCATAGGTCTAGACTCCCCATCCGTCAAGAAGCCACACAAATGGGAACGTGGTTGGCAGCCAATGATAGAATGCTATACATGTCAATGCGTCAGATAGCAACGGTCTAGAAAACGGGTCCCGACATGGGAGGCCGCCAACCGCTCTTGGTATTGCAACCAAGATAACATATCACCCTCGAACAAGGGATCCACACGTTAGGTTTGTTTGGTTTGCAACCTCACGAAGTCCGCATGTTGGTCTTTAGTGTCTACCTTGGTTGGACACTCTGTGAGGAGTCTCAAAGGCAAGAACTGTAAATGGATGCATGTAGGGTACAGGATTTTATACTTGCAGAGCTTTGCTAAAGCTTCTGCTTATATTGGCTCCACTGGAGCCAACCTCAACCTACAGTCCTACTTGGCGCGTCCTTAGACCGCCAAGTGTCATTCTCAAGGTAGGCTCTAGTAAGCTTCCTAGAAGCTTCCTGTACCAGTTTGGGCCACAAAGAAAATTGCGGCCGTCGCGGGGTCTGAACCCGCAACCTCTCGTTTGAGACTCCAGTGCCTATTCAACCAAGCCAAAAAGGTATGGTTCCTATGATGAGCCATAGGGGACATACCCATTATGGGCAGTGCATTCTTGGACCATCTCAGAACAGACGAAGGGGACGTACTCCATAGAGCAGTGCATGCCTTGTCTGTATGTGTGGCTAGCCAGCTAGGCAGTGGACAAGGTGCATACTATTTCAACAAATCTCTCCCTTGCACCTCTGTTCATCTGTCCCTTGCTCGGCTCCATCAATGCCTTGGGGCCCACCCTTCCTCTGCCGCACTCCTCATGCCAAATCCACGAATGCCTGCATAGTGCAGGTCGCTCTCCTGCAGCTTGGTCGTGCGGTCAGCAAGCATGCTTTTCGTTCCGTAGTGGTGCAAGTCCACCACGTTCTTCATGACTAGGTCACGTGAGTAGTGGTAACGTATGTCGATGTGCTTCATTTGCCGGGAGATGATCTCGTCTTCAGCCATCGAGATGGCGCTCATGTTGTCCACGTGTACGACCGTAGCATCCTTCTGTGGCACTTTCATTTCGCCAAGCAGGCTGCGCAACCATTGAATCTCCTTGCACACCTCAAACAAAGCAACGTACTCTGCCTCAGTCGTGGACACGGAAACACAATCCTGCTTCTTGCTGGCCCATGAGATGGCAGCGCCATTCAAGATGCACACGTATCCAGAGGTGGATTTCCTATCGTCGAGATTTCCTCCCCAGTCAGCGTCGGTGTAGCACTTCAGACGAAGGGGGTCCGTTCCTTCTTGGCCTCCAAGGACGAGGCCCATGTGACATGTCTTCAGCAGGTAGCGCAAGATGCGCTTGACTGCCTGCCAATGTTGTGGTCCAGGGTTGGCCAAGAATCTGCTCACTTGTCCCACAGCATAGCAGATGTCCGGACGAGTCCCTACCATGGCGTACATGATGCTACCCTCGGCGGACTGGTTGGGGATGTCTTGCATCTCCCTTTGTTCTGCTTCGTTGCTTGGCGACATGGAGGCCTTCAGCTTTGTATCGGTCGTCATCGGGATGCTGACAGGTTTGCAGTCTTCCATGTGGTAGCGTTTCAGTACCTCACCAATGTATTTGGTTTGGTTGAGTTTGATGGTGCCTGCTACTTGGTTGCGGTGGATGGCAATCCAAAGGTAGTACTTGAGAGGACCCATGTCCTTCATCTTGAACCTTTTGCTGAGATCAGACTTCAGCTCATCCAGCAGCTCGACCAAAGACAAGCAGATGATCAGATCATCCACGTTTAGCGCAACCAGCATCAGCCCTCTCCCATCATCGCGCACATACATGCTCGGGTCATTGTGGCAATGCGCGAAGGAGAGGCCGGTCATGAAACCGTCCATCTCTTTGTACCACATCCTTGGGTCCTGTTTCAGCCCGTAGAGCGCTTTCTCCAACTTGCACACCTTGCCCTTGGGAGCTTCGACTCCTTCGAGCACCTCCATCAGCACTTCCTTGTCAAGCTTCCCATAAAGGAAAGCTGTCTTGACATCCATTTGGTGTATCTCCAAGTTCTTTTTGGCTGCAATGCCAAGGAGAGAGCAGATGGAGGCAAAGGTCACGATGGACGCGAACGGCTAATCGTAGTCGGAGCCCGAGCGTTGAGAGAACCCCTTAGCCACTACCCTTGCCTTGAACTTGTCGATGCTGCCATCTTGCTTCTTCTTCACTCGGAGGAACCACTTGGATCCCACCACGTGGGCCTTGTCGGGTCTATCCACCAGCACCCACGTGCCGTTCTCGGCAATGGATGCGAGCTCGCTATCCACTGCCTCCTTCCACTTGGCCGCATCTGGGCCATTCATGGCCTCCACCACTGTGGATGGCTCTCCCTGAGCCACGCACAACCAGTTAAGGCCGGTCCAATCATCCTCATACCGCAAAGGTACTCTCTTTGGTCGCAAACTGCGCCGCGGTAGTGGTGCCGCTTCTTGCTTTGTGCTGGTGCTTCCACAGGTGGTGGTTTGTTGTCTTCGTCGTCGTCAGAAGAGTCGTCAGACTCCAAGTCAGACTCGGAAGCCTCGGACGCCTCGGTATCAGCGTCCATGTCAGATGCTGCATCATCCTCCGCAGCTACTCTCCTATTCCCACCACCTGCTGGCAAAGCGAGCCAGTTGTCGGGTGCTTGGTCTCCAGACTCAAGCAACACTATCCACTCTCCCGCTTTGGGAGCGAGGATCGGGTCCAGCAGCTCTCCCTTTCCAAGAGTGCGTTAGTCAAACACAACGTCGCGGCTCCTCACGAGCTTGCCTGCTGCCTGGTTTCAAAGCCGATAGGCTTTGTGTGACGTGTCGTACCCAACCATGATGCACTTCCTGGACCGTGCGTCGAAGTTGCCTCCACCTTCTCCCGACTGGATCTTCACCCATGTAGTTGACCCGAACACCTTCAGATGAGATGCGTTGGGTTTCTTTCCCGACCATGCTTCATGTGGGGTCTTCACCTGTCCTGCTCTTTTCCACGCTTCCGCAAGGCGGTCGCTGTTAGGCGGCCCGCTCCCGGAGGTCACGCCGTTAGGCGGCCCGCTGGCGGAGGTCGCACCGTTAGGCAGCCCGCTCCCGGAGGGTGTGAGGTTCAAGAGGTAGCAAGCCGTTGTTGCTACTTGAGCCCAAAAACGAGGTGGGAGCTTGGCATCAAAGAGCATGCTTTGAACCATACCGAGTAGGGTTTGGTTCATCCTCTCGGCAACGCCGTTGCTTTGGGGGTTGTAAGGGGTGGTTTGCTCGTGGCGGATGCCATGATGTTTGAGCCAAGGCTTGCATGCCTCGTACTCACCCCCGTTGTCACTTCGAAGCGTCTTCACTTTCTTGGACGTTTGCCGCTCCACCATGGCGACGAACTCAAGGAGCTTCTCCTTGACCTCTCCCTTTGTTTTGAGGAAGTATATCCACAACTTACGGCTGTGGTTTTCAATGAAGGTCAGGAAGTACTTACTTCCTCCGTTAGACAATGTGCGGAAGGGTCCACATACGTCACTATGTATGAGGTCCAAGACATGCTCTGCTCGTTGACCTCCTCTCCCAAACGGTTTCTTCCTCGCCTTCACTTGGAGGCATGGTTCACACAATGCACACCCTCCGCCATGGTTCATGGTTCATGGTGCACCCTTCCATTCCGCGGACTACCTTTTGCTCCTGCATCTTTTGCAGCGTGGTGTTGACCACATGGCCAAATCGCTGGTGCCACAACTCAACGTCAGTGTCCTTGGTTGATGTGGCGGCCGCAGTGGTCGCCGGCGGTGCATCCTTTGGCTCCGGTGCCACTCTCTTGGTGGCACATGTGAGTCCCTCATCCAACGCATTGGTGACTTTGGTTTGAAGCACGTAGAGGCCGTCGACTTTTGGAACTTGAAGCATGAGGTTGTCTTTGGTGTACAAAATCTGGATGTCCTCGTTTTTTAGGGCCACTGCTTCGTTGTTGGTGAACACCACTGCCATGTTGTTGTCGGTGATTTGTGACACGGACAACAGGTTGGCTGCAAAGGAGGGCATGTACACCATGTTTTGAAGGTTGACCGCCTTCTCCGTACCATTCACGTTGAACGTGATCACCTTGTCCCCATCGCCCATGGCTTGGACGATGCCGCTGTTTGCACACTTGATGCGCATGACAGATTCGGCCATGGAGACAAATCCACCCTTCTCTTTTGATGAGTGGTGGTTGGTGCCCGAGTCAAGGGCAAATGCCCGGGGCCTAAGGATCGCTGCGCCCTTCATGGGCAGCCCCCTAGCCATCATGTTGGTGAGCTCCTTCTTCTCCTTTCCACCTTTTCTCCCGCCTTCTTTCTTGGGACTACGGCAGTCCCTAGCCCAGTGCCCAGCCTTGCCACAGTTGTGACAGTTGTCGGGCTTCTTGGAACTCTTCCCGCCACTGTTGCCTTTCCCTCCACTGCCACCGCTTCCGCTGTTGCCTTGACTGGAGCGAGAGCTTGCACTTTGTCCACCGAAGCGAGAGGCATAGGTTGAGATGTTTGCCTCACTGCCAGTGCGTTGCATGGACTCGTTGCGGACATGTCCGGCGACAGCCTTGTACATCAGATCTGCCTCCTTCTAGTCACCGAACACGGTGATCAAGGAACCCCAGCTTTCCGGTAGCGCCATTAGAAGGATTATGACACGCATGTTTGAGTCGCGATTCCATTCCATTTGCTGGACCTCTTGCAGCACGTTGTTGAACGACTGCAAAAATGCGGGTATCAATTCTCCTTCGCTCACCCTCATCGACATCAACCGTTGGAAGATGAATAGTCGGTTTGCTAGGGCATTTGATTGATGCACACGTGCGAGTTTTGCGTAGGCCTCGGCAGCCAACATGCATCCTGTGATGTGGGAGTGTTTAGTCTCCTTGATGGACGTCACAAGAATGGCGAGAGCCATGTTGTTCTTCATCGTCCATGCTGCAAGTTCAGCTGCATGCGTCCTCACGGTCGCATCGGCTGGTGCTGTCTCGGTCCCTTTTAGGATGTCGAGGTAGCCACTCACGTTCATGACAATCTCAAACTACCATTTCCACAAGGGAAAACCTGTCCCCGTGAATTTGGACATACCCGCCTCAAGGCGGGCTTGAGTCGGATCCGCCATTTCTTGCGGTTGCTCGTCTTCTCTGCTTTGCTGCTACTCTGCTTCGTTGAGGCCGATGAGGCTGATGAGGCTGCTGACTGCGACCGTTGTCAAAAGGTGTAGTTGATTCAGTTGCATATCCCTCCCGTGGATGATCGCCTAAGGCGATGGTGCCATCGTGAGAGAACCGACTCGGGGTCATACCACCTTCTAGAAAGGGGTAGAGCTTAATCCCGTTGGGACTCAAGGGTCGTGTCCAACATGGAAAGAGCTGTTCCTCCTCCCCTAGTCCGCCACCTGCGCGCACCCTACCTGAAGGAGCCGATGGAGCCGATGGAGCAGATGGAGCCGTCCGATGGTCGTGTCCCTGTTGTACCTGTGTGCCTTGCAAGGCCACGCACTAGTCGGTCTTGGAAGCGTGCCTTAGAACCAGAAGTGTGGGCGCATAGCTCTTTGTCAATGCGCCGGATAGCAACGGTCTAGAAAACGGGTCCCGACATGGGAGGCCGCAAATCGCTCTTGGTATTGCAACCAAGATAACATATCACCCTCGAACGAGGGATCCACACTTTAGGTTCATTTGGTTTGCAACCTCACAAAGTCCGCATGTTGGTCTTTAGTGTCTACCTTTGGTTGGACACTCTGTGAGGAGTTTCAAAGGCAAGAACTGTACATGGATGCATGCAAGGTACAGGCTTATATACTTGCAGAGCTTTGCTAAAGCTTCTACTTGTAGTGGCTCCACTGGAGCCAACCTCAACCTACAGTCCTACTTGGCGCGTCCTTAGACCGCCAAGTGTCATCCTCAAGGCAGGCTATAGTAAGCTTCCTAGAAGCTTCCTGTCGCAGTTTGGGCCACGAAGAAAATTGCAGCCGTCGCGGGGTTTGAACCCGCAACCACTTATTTGAGACTCCGGTGCCTATTCAACCAAGCCAAAAAGGTATGGTTCCTATGATGAGCCACAGGGGACATACCCATTATGGGCAGTGCATTCCTGGCCCATATCAGAACAGACCAAGGGGACGTACTCGATAGAGCGGTGCATGCCTTGTCTGTATGTGTGGCTAGCCAGCTAGGCAGTGGACAAGGTGCATACTATTTCAACAATACATTGTTTTGGTAGGTGGGAACCTCAAGAAGCGAACATATCTAGACCCAAAGATGAGGTAACAAGCAGGGTTCCAAAAGCACCAGGCCTTTGACCGAGGAAGGCACGCATGGAGACTTGAGGTAAGACCTTGGATGTGGGCTGGTCCTTGGTGTACCAGACACAGGCTATAGACCCCTAAAAGTGAGCAAGGTTGAAACGATCTACGGCATGGAATGGTTTGGAAGAGGACTATGCGGTAGGCTGTTTGAGACCCACATCATGTAGGACAATCCGTCAAAGGAAAAAGACTCTGGAAGACCACACTCAAACCATTCAGGATGATCTCATGATTTTGCAATGTGTTGAGCAGACTGTTGTTCACGGTCTTGTGTCAAGGCAGTTTGCATATGGTGAGCATCAAGTTACGCTAGAGATTGATCTAATTCACTCTTGAGATTGGTCGGCATGCTGAAGATTTTTTCTTGAAAATGATGCTCAGCAATCACCAGCCACAAGCAAACTGCCTGGGCAGCATTGCCATTGTGGTGGGTGTTGTAGACCTACCTTACACGGGTACAATCATCAGTAAAAGTTAGGACATATCATTCCCGATCTGAGAGAGACTCAAGAGGGAGGGGAGCAAGAAGATTCGAGTGGACCAACTGAAGCAGACGCACTACGCAGGAAGTGAAGTCATGGTAAGTATAGTGATGCATTTTATCCTTTGCGAAGAAGAGACAGTCAGTCTTGGGAGGCTTCTCGAAGGAAGCCGTGTGAAAACCAAGGGCTCGCTGACTCCAAATGAGCTTTGACACGATGTCTTTGTGCACATGGAAAATGTGGCAATGCAACAAATGTTCATATTCGAAAGAAACAAAACCACTGACAAACATATGTGCAGATACGGAGGAACAAGAGGACACAAAAGAAGTGTAACGCGACACAAGATACATGTCATCCACAAATGAGGCACAAAGAATAGTAACATGAGTGTTGAGAGAAGTCACAGAGAGTCAGCAGAGTGCTTAACAAAGATACCCATATTGATACAAGCATGAATAGACAGCAGGCTGAGCTCAAGAGCAGGGACAAAGAGCACATAAAAAATATACAAGGGGTCAGACGGACCATCAAACAGCACATCCGGAACTCCTTGCACAGGCAAAGACTGACCAGACCCTGTGTGAATGTACCAAACGGATGCAATGGGACCGAGCATGACAAAGTTACTACAAGGACAAGTTGTACGATGGGTGGGACTAAAGTCACTGATCCAATGCCACTCGAGTCACGACCAGTCATTGACGGAGAACAAAATGCCACAAAATGATCTGCCTCTAATGGACATGATGCAAAGGTATTGGGATAATGACAAACAACACAGACTTGTGAGTTGTCAAGCCAGTCGGAACTATCAGGTCCATCCTCATCACAAGCCAACTGAGCTCCCCCACAAGCATCATAGGCAACAGACACGGTAGGAAAAGCTGTCTGGGAACCACTCGGTTGTAAAAACACACTCACACCTCCCTGAGTATGAAGCGCCAATAGCTGACAAAGTTGTGCAATTGATCACAATCCATGGCTCATATCACCACTCTTGCCTTGTGAAGCTGTTGTGTTTTTTTGCAGTCGTGGACACAGTGCAACTTTTCTGTGTGTCACTAGAGGCCATCCACTATGCATGTGCCACCTGGAGGCCATACATGATCCAAGTCAAATGAAGTGGCTGCTCACACTCTACGTCACGATAAGCGCTCACACAATTTTGGCAGCGGAAAGAATTCCCTCTGCCACTGCTCATGGGTTGATGCTGCTACTTTTATTGTCCTTTGCCACGTCTCTTTTCCCCATTGCAACACCTTGAGTCTGGCTGCTCGGGGTAGAGGAGGAGAAGGAAGTAATGGAGGTGGGACTGGTGAGCTTGGATAGAGGCGTAGGAGGGGTCGCAATTACTGATGTGACAAGTAGACTCTACTGATGGGCAAAAGTAGCATCACACGGGGATATTACCCAGAGAAATTAGTGACGAGCTCAGTTAAGCAACTATAGAGAATTCGAAAACCAAGAGAGGGCTGCATTGTGAAAGCCAGTAAAGACCTTCACGTAGTCGAAGTGCACCTCCACCATGATGGCATCGAGTGTCCATAGCTAGGTCCCGCCACCAGTCTCAAGATGGGTGTAAAGGTGCATGGTGCGTCTCACATAGTCTGTTGCAAGCTCCGTGGGACCCTAGCGGAGGGAGTGGAACTCACATAGTTGAGCAACCCTCGTAGCATGGGTCTCTGCAGAAGGCACTATCAAGGCTAACTCCCAGCCCTTGCGTGGTTTTGCTCCAGTCCAGATCCAGTCCTCACCTAGAAAGGGGCACAATTTGGCCATAGTGTTCTACGACAAGGTGTAGAGTAGACCGTGTATCCTTGCTTTCCGGATTTGGTGGGCGTCGTGAGTCTGGTGCTGGCTGTGTTAGTAGAGCCAGACAACCTCGTAGTCATCCCAAATGTGAAACATGATCTCCCAGCAATCAAAGCCCTCATAGCTATCACAACGGGGTGGAGATGTCTCAAAGTACTTCGCTCACTGCTCCATGGGGAGGGCAACATGAGGCTCAGGAGATGGTGGACGAGACACAGGGAGACCACCAGTGAAAGAAAAGCCACCAAAGGTGAATGTTGCTGAACAACGTTGATGGTAGTGACAATGATAAGGTGGAGAGGTGAGAGGCGCAGACCCCATACGCAGCTTACAAATGAATGAATGTGCTCCTCAGGGAAACAAATCTCGTCCTCACGTGTGTCATCCTCCATGCCCTCCTCATCCCAAGTGTCAACTTGTGATTAGGGGTGCGGAGGCCATGGTGTTGTATAGGGCATAGACCACTGAACGGATGGTGCAGCTCTAGCAGGTCCTCCTGGTTTCTGCTCGGAGGCCCCTGAACAACCCCTCAATAACTCCACAATTTCCTATAGCATGTCAGTATGATGCTACTTCTGGTGGCTCATCTCATCATGCGTCCAACGAAGCTCGTCGATTGCGAGTGACTAAGTCATGGAATCATGATGCCCGAAGAGGAGGACGAGGAGGGGTTTCCTAGCCCCTTTCTGTGATGCTGTTCACGATTCAAACGCAACTGGAATGGTGCAATTTGGTTGAGAATCGGCTAAGTTAGAGTTGGGTATAGGTGGGCGGCCATGGCATGGCCCACGCTGCCTAGCAGGACGACGAGGAGGAGGGCTACCGGGTGAGTCTCGCTATTCGAGCTCACCCGTCACGCTGGCGAGCGGAGCTCGCCAGCACTCGGCCAACTGCGAGGGAAAAACCCACTCGAGGTCCGAACCTTCACACAAGCCCCTCTGCTGGTTTGAACCTAAACTGTATCAGTCAGACCTAACACAGGTTCACAAGAAAGCCTAAACTATGTCACAATCTGGGTCAAGAGAACCAGAGAGCGTATCAGGCAGCAAATTGCCAGATGGGGTTAGGGCAATGCCGCCAGGAGGGAAGCGAGCACGTGTGAAGCCGGCGGGAGTGTCGCCAGACCTCTGGTGGCGTGCGCTCACTGTGCGTCGCCTCCACTCTCTGAGCCAGCATGCCCTGCACACTCATGGCCACTCAGATAGAGAAAAATATATACAGGAGAGACTTAACACGCCCCCTTGGACATGAGTGTTGCAGATGTACAGCCAATCTCTTGTAGTTGGGTATGGAGTGTGGGAGAGGGGAGCGCCTTGGTCAGAAAATCAGCAGGCTGGTCAATACCCTTGATGGGACACACTTGCACCGCCCCTGCTTCGACTGCTTCACGAACGAAGTGATGTTCTACGTTGATGTGCTTTGTGCGTGGATGCAACACACCATCATTTGCTGCAATGCGGCGCGCTGCGGAGCTATCGCTATGCAGC
>SZWC01006315.1:23730-51561 GCA_023375785.1 Penium margaritaceum | reverse complement strand
ATCATCATCATCATCATCATCATCATCATCATCATCATCGTCGTCGTCGTCGTCGTCACCACCACCACCACCACCACCACCACCACTGTTATCATTATCGTTTCATCACCATCATCATCAGGATCATCATCAGTTTATTCATCATAACCATTGACGCTTTTATTCAATGTTTCCTTCATATTCATCGTCGATGTTGTCATCACTGGCGCTGTTTTTTCATCCTTTTCACCAATGTCTGTACTTCTTAAATAATCTTCATTGGTTTCTTCGTGTTCGCTGTCTTCCTTGTTGACCTCGTTTCAATCATTGTTTCTGAAATCTGTTTTTTTCCATTTCCATCATGGTAGTGGTCATTCTAGCTTTCCATGTATTCCTTTTCTACTTCGCCATCACACCTACCAGTGTGTTTCCTGAGATCTATGCCAGATCGATGCCCATTCATTACATGTCCCAAACTGCCATTGTATTCAATGGTGCACATTTTTCACCTTTTCTTCAATATCATCCACCTGCCATTTCCTCCATTTCAATGCTGTACTTTCAAACCTGAAAACAGTCACTGTTATGATTGATTCCTTTGTTTGTGCACCATTGCAAGTGCTGTCATCCTTGTTTTCGTCATTGTCTCCTTTATCACTAGACTCACTATCATCAACATCATTGTTCCAGTCACCACTACTGTGATCCCAAACCACGTTCCTTGATTCATGCATGCATTCCGTCATTTGTGCTTCTTCCACTTCCAACATGACCCATAAACCTCTGTGATTCATCATTCTTGAACTAAAATTGGTGCATTTTCTGCAGGTACCATGCTCGCCACCGGTGGCCATCAATAATGCAACGCAACAGTCAGGATGGGCAGTGCCATCATGTCTTCTGTCCATGTGGTTGCGAAAGGGCACCTCCGACAATGAAGTAGCCTTGCAGATCTACTTCGACAAAGACAGCAGCAGCATGCTCTCCCTGGGCCTGCCATCACCGCAGCAGCTACCTGTTAGCACCATTCTTGATGCTGGCGCCAACATAGGCCTTATGTCACTTTACTTTGCTACTCTGTATGAGTTTGTTTCCATTGCATTTTATGTGCCATTGTGATCAGTATTGTGAGTCTCAGTTTTTTTGGGTGCAAGATGGCTATGTCACAGTGTCTGCCACATTGACATTGATCCATTGTTGCTGCTACATTGTTTTTCATTTCTGAAGTGGCAACGTGAAAACTTGGCCGACACAGAATATGCTCTCTTTACAAGGCCTTCTGCAGTCATTGTGAATTGAATTCATGGCTGTGTGGCCACTCTGTTTGGACATGCAGGTGCATGTCCATGCGTGTATCTCAAAAAGGCCTGGGAGAGTCAAGACAGTGGCACGAAACTTGTATGACTTGATTCATTTTCATGCTGCACACTTTGCAGACATGATTCCTATTCATCATTCATTGTTACATTCCCGGATAGGAAAGCAAGATTGAAATACATATCCTGTTTCATGACAAACATCTACAACTGGAAGACGTAATCTAGCAGTGCTGTTCATATTGAAGATGAATTTGGCCTTTGATGCTGTTATGTTACGTTCTTTTTTTTCTCTTTTTTTTCCTTGTTGCACACAACAACAGGTACCCAGGCGCCATTGTGGTGAGCCTGGAGGTGTCTTCATCTAACTACGATGTCCTCGTGATGAACACAGCGCGCTTTCNATGCGTGTATCTCAAAAAGGCCTGGGAGAGTCAAGACAGTGGCACGAAACTTGTATGACTTGATTCATTTTCATGCTGCACACTTTGCAGACATGATTCCTATTCATCATTCATTGTTACATTCCCGGATAGGAAAGCAAGATTGAAATACATATCCTGTTTCATGACAAACATCTACAACTGGAAGACGTAATCTAGCAGTGCTGTTCATATTGAAGATGAATTTGGCCTTTGATGCTGTTATGTTACGTTCTGTTTTTTCTCTTTTTTTTCCTTGTTGCACACAACAACAGGTACCCAGGCGCCATTGTGGTGAGCCTGGAGGTGTCTTCATCTAACTACGATGTCCTCGTGATGAACACAGCGCGCTTTCTCAACATCCGACCTCTGCAGCGTGCGCTGTGGTCTTCTGCCACAACGTTGTGCATCGTGCATGGCGAACGTAAACTTGGCTTCAAGATCAAGCCAGAGTGGGCATATCAGGTTCTTGAGAAACGTATGGTGAGTACAAATGGAATTTGAACATCGTGCACCTGCAAAAACACAAGCATGTATGCTCCACTTGCACATGACGAGAAGATTCTCCGTGCATAACTGGGATCATGCCCATGTGTTTATAAGTGCATGGGCATGCTTTAAGAACCAGCTCCACCATGGGCCATGTAACAAAAATGCATTGTATGAAAGTTAATTTCAAGTAAAGACTTAATGCCTGAAGATGGCTCCTCGAAATACATTCTCCATCCAACTAAATCCTTTTGCAGAAAAATGCAATTTTGTATGTCTCCAGAGTTTTTTTTCCGACAATTGGAATCCATCAGTGTGCCTGTGAAAGGGCTTCAAAATCTCTGTAATCAATTTTCGTGTCCACGCAATGATTGATTATTCTTAGAAACAGTAATTTAATCTAAAATGAAGCCAGTCCACGATTATTTGTATGTTGAGAAGGTGCTCTACTTGCTTCAGCTGCATCACTCAAGTGAAACAACAACGAGAGCATGCCGTGTACTTTAAAAATTACTTCTATGTATATGCCACAAAGTTTAATCGCTGTGGATGTGCAACATTCTGAAGGTGATCAAAATTCTTCTGCCAAAATTCTTGTGTGCAGGTCCCAGAGGGGCGTGAGATCCTGGAAACCATGCAGAGCAAGTCAGTTGCTGATGTTCTCCACGTGTTTGGCCTCCACTCATTTGACCTTATCAAAATTGACGTGGAGGGAAGTGAGGGGGCTGTGTTTTCGAACAGCAGTGATACCAGCTTCCTTGAGGATTCAAAGATGGTCATTATGGAGCTGCATGGTGACATGTGGAATGGAGCCCCAGAGCTCGTGCACCAAGCATTCAAAAAATACCCTGGATGGTGGCGTGCCTCGCTGCTGGGAGAGCACGAGCTGTGGTTAGCTGTCCAAAAGGGAGAGCATGAGCAAGGGGAACATAACTAGATGCTAATGAAACACAGGGATACAAGGCTTGCATTTTCCAAAATTCAGCAATGAAGCAGCAGCAGCAGCAGCAGCAGCAGCAGCAGCAGACGTTAGGAAAATAGCTAGCAGCAGCAGCTGCAGCTGCAGCTTGTGCGTACATCAAGTAAAATTGCAACCTGGGAAATTTTTATCTAGAAATTTGATAAGGATTGCGCATGGTTTGCACGCACCTGACAAGATTATAAGGCATTTTTTGTGAAATCATACAGAAAATTTGGCTGAATGAGGAAAACAATACCCGCATATCTCATTTGATACATTTAAAAAACACAAAAGAGTTCTAGCATAGCACTGACTAAGTTCAAGCTCAGAAATGCAACCCAGGACAAAAAGCATGAACTGTGGTTCGATGACAAGACAAAAATGTATAGGCAAAAGGCATGGAAAGATAGTTATTCTACTTGCTACAATGGTTTCATTTCAAGAATTTGGATATAGATAAATCTTTCAGTTCTTTTACATTGAAGGCTGCTATTTTTCAGAAATCTTGATCTATTCCTGATTTTCATGCACGAGAAAGAATTATGGAATCTTTTTGTGAGATCCCAAAAAACATACGGCTGCAAAACACATACTTGCCATATGTTGGACCATTTTTCATCTACAAGCATGAATGAATTCTCAGTGAAAAGAATCACATACCGCTTCTTAAGCACAACCCAAGACTCACAATTTCATATGAAAGTGCACTCAGAAAAGCATGAATGAAGATACACATGCACACACACACACAAGTACACGGTCATGGATAACCACAAGAAGAAGAATTTAAAGATACAGGAACAAAAAAGAGCAAAACAAGATATTCATGAACATCGGCACACATTCATTAAAAAAACCAGTAATGGCACATTTTCACATAACCATCCATGAAGTTAACATGTTTGAATGCTTCTTTCATCCAGTCACAAGGTCTACACAATTCCCCTTAGCGTTGGATTACAAGTGAAGGGGCTTCATTCCTGTTGTGCTTTTCATCTTCAAAGGTTAACTTTGCCATTTTGTTGATTGGGCCGAGTGAGAGATCATGAGTCCGATCCTGGCCCTATGCACATCTTGTTTGTGAAGGAAGTTTCCTAGAGAGAAAGTTAGTAGTTTCTTAGAAGTTACACGCTTATTTGCCACCTTGGCACTAGGATGTTTATGTGTCAAGCCCACATCACAAGTTTGTTGGTCATGTGGATGGCTCAAGCTAGGATTGGGTAGAGATCTTTAGGAATTGTCTTGCATGTTGATTAACCCTTGCATTAACCCCTCCTTGATTCTTTCATACGTATTAATGACTTGAGCTCTTTTTGAGATACAATGTTAAGGTGTTAGCACTCTTGAAGGTGCAGTATATACCTGATGAATTTTTAGGGTGCACAACACATACTTGTAAAACCTTTGTGAGTTTTTTGTTTTCAAAGCTTCTCTGCAAGAAATTGTCACTTGAATAGCTAGCAAAGGATCATGGACTCACTCCTCTGGTCAGAGAAGTTTCACCCACGTAACCGCTATGTCACAAGTAGTGAGAGCACCTTCGCTCTCACCCAATCTCTCTGTTTGCAGGTTGCCATGAGCAAGAGGGGAATACAATGGATATACACCTTTCATTCTTGAGAGCTGAAATCAGCCGATGTCAGCCCACATCAGCCTATATGTACTCCTAGCGGCCAATGTAAACAGAGCAATAAGTTGCTCCTGTTGACGGACAGCCTATAACAGCCTCAAACACAAGTGCATCAGCATCAACAAAAGGTGGAGCAGCAGTAGCAGTTATAGTTGTAGGGATGGCAGGGACTGGGTAACCAGGGAACCGTTCTCCCATCATCAACTTTCATGGAGAGGGATTTCTCTTTGGAAGTGACAGTCTGAAATCATCATGGATGATAGAGGCTTTTTTTGATACTCCAACGGAACCATCCTAGCACCAACAAAGGAGGGTGATGATCTTGTGGCATGGGTCAAGCTCAACAAGAATCCTCTTATTATTCTTGTGCCATCTGAACAACCCTTGATCCTTTCACACATCAGCGGTTGCACAGTGGCAGCTCCAACTTACACCAAATTAGGCAAGGTATTCCAGTCCTCCTCACTTTTCAACTGTCTCTTCATTCTACACAATCTCGTTAGCATGAGGCTTGCTGAAGGGAAGGATGTCTATACATTCATGCAGAAGTTTCAAACACTGTTCTAGCAAGCTACAAGCATGGGGTGGGACCTAAAATCTGATATGCATACCATGTTATTACTCATGACCCAACCAGAGAGCTGGGGTCCTTTAGTCATTGTGGACTGAAGTGCAAGTTTCCTTCACCACTGTCTTGAAGTGCGTTCAAAATGAAGCCATTCATTCTAACAGCAATGAAGCAAGCATTTTTGTCTTTTCCTGACAAAGCAGTGGGACCTTCTGTAATCCCCCCTCCTCTGTCTATAGGGGAAATAACAGCACAAGAAGCAGTGGTATGGGTCCAAAGCGTCAAGGAAATTGCCACAAATGTTGCATGGCTGGACACTTGGCTAGAGAGTGCAGGGAACCAAAGAAGGAGGGAGGAGATGGGGATGAAAAGAGAGGGGGAAACAGTGGGAAACATCCCACCAGCCTGATGACTCAGTGTGCCTCTAAAAAAGGGAGGCAATACTCAGGGCAGGGGTTTAGAGCCTTGAATCAGGCACTAATGAGCAAAGAACCTACAAAGTCGAGATA
This sequence comes from Penium margaritaceum, assembly GCA_023375785.1. Classification (NCBI taxonomy): domain Eukaryota; kingdom Viridiplantae; phylum Streptophyta; class Zygnematophyceae; order Desmidiales; family Peniaceae; genus Penium; species Penium margaritaceum. The sequence continues at coordinate 45,687 of SZWC01006315.1, read as the reverse complement.
CATCATCCCTCTTGCTCCAGGAAACAAGAGCTTCAGAGACGCCAACGACAAGATTTAGGCAGCCAAGGGGACTGGTGACAATTTGGTCACAGTGGGTGTCAACGGTGTAAACCTAGACCTCAAGCTGGAGGGGTATTCTAGTTACCCTCCTTCACAGCCAACTTGTTCTCTATCTCTAAGATCACTGACGATAGCATGACAGTGGTCTTCACAGAAAAGGAAGGAGGGATTGTCCCTACCACGGACATCAACATCTCCTACTCTGCCAAGAAAATTGCACAAATCCCTCACATTGATGGACCATTCTTCTTGTAGACCAAGATGAAAGACTAGAAGGTTGGGTTTTTGGCTGAGAGTAATGGTGGGAAGAGCAGCAATGGAAATTCTCATGCTTCCGTTGTTCTTGGAAAAGCAGAAGCAGTAGTACTGGAATAACCTACAATATTTTTGCAAGCAGAGGCCACCGGGGCTGTTTCTTCCAGCCACCACATTTGGTCCAAGAACATGTGCCACAAGCGCTTTGGGCACATGGCTCATCGTGTTGACATGGTGTGCCCCTTGCCATGAGTGCCGCTGATCGTACTCCCTGGTTCGACCAGTGAGGAGTGGTTGAACACCTAATCTGACTCTACATTTGGATTCCTTGGAATTTTCCATGCAGGACAAAGCTTTCAATCGCTCAATTTGAGTGAGAATTCAGAAAGTTAGCCTAGCTTGAATATGGGTTGTTGGGCGGGTGGAATCTGGTACCCGCCATGGTGGCAAGATAATCCACCGCCAGTGATCCGAGCTCGTTCCTAATGAGCTCCAAATTCACCATGGGCATGAATGAGGTAACCATAAGGACCTCCTTGACTAGGGTGAACTTCTCCTTGACTTCTGGGCGAGGAAAGGTGCTTCGACAGGTCATCGTCGTAGAGCCTCCCGTTGCCTAGCGTGCAAGGCAAGGTGGGCGGCTCCACCAAGGGTTACTTCGACGGCCGTAGCAGGGGATCTACTCCTCCGTTTTGGGCGTGCTTGGATGCATTGGAAATCTTAGAGCAAAGGCTATAAGGATCTTATGTAATCTCACTATGCTAAGTAAAAAAGACGTATTTCATTTTATATCTACTGAATGCAACGTGTTCTGCTCACTCACATCCGTGATCCTTGTGCTCCACACTCATCACCATTGGTGTCCTTTGGCTGCCCAAACACTAGTAGCATGCATCTGTGAGAGCTAGGCATCCTTAAGGGTGCCTCCACACCCACTAGAGCCAACAAAGGGTTATGGGCCCACGTGCCTAGGACTCTAGCTCCTCAACCTTCATGCTACCGATGCGCGCCATGGCAACGACCAAGCTAGAGAGCATCGGTGCCGTCTCCAAGTTTGATTGGAATAGCTTCCCTTTGTGGAGGTGGCAGTTTGAGGTCTACCTCGATGACAAGGGCCTGCTTGAGCTGGTCAACGGTAAAGAGACCTCCCCTCCGGATACCGCGACGCCGGAGGAAGTCGACATGTTTAAGAAGCGCAACATGAAGGTGCTTGCATTGTTGGTGTTAGCGCTAGCTCCACCATAGCCCGGACTGATTCAGGATACACAGAGGCCGCGGAGGCCTGGAAGAAATTCTGCACCATCTATCAGTCCACCAACCTTGCTAGCCAGCTCTTTGTCTCTAACCGGCTCGTCACCCTCCGAGTCAATGAAGGCGACAATAACATGGAGATCATGCAGCAGATCGAGTCCCTCACTGCCGAGTACGTAGCCACCGGATGGAAGGTCAACCCTCAGCTGCAAGCCATGATCCTCCTCCTGGCCTTACCTAACAGTTGGATTCCCATGATCACTGTCATGGGAGGCTGGTCCACCGATGAGCTGAAGTATCCGAAGGTGGCTGAGTACGTCCGCAATGAATGGATGCGGCGTGGTGGAAGAGAGAGCGGGGCAACGTCAAGTTCCGCCTATTCCGTCCGCCCTCAAGGTGGAAGGGGAGGCAAGAAGGGGAAGGGTGCCAAGCAGGGCACCAAGAAAGGTAACAACAAGGGTGAGTACTACAACTGTGGCAAACAGGGCCACTACGCACGCGAGTGCCCCAACAAGAAGTCGGACCAGCCCGGGAAGGGCGGGAAGAAGGACACCCAAGCCATGATGGCCAGGGAGTCTACCGACTTGACCGATCCGGACATCATGGTGATGGACTCCGGATCAAGCCGCCACACACAATGCAACCGGGCGGCATTCATCACCTACGGCACCACCGAACGGCGCATGACAGTGGCCAACGGCAAAAGGGGGTTGGCCGCGGGCGAAGGCAATGTTCGCATTGAGTCAGTGGTGAACGGGAAAGTTATTCCGAGTACCATTTACGACGTACTCCACATGCCCAACTTTGGGACAAACCTGCTGTTTGTGAGTCACCTAACCAACAAGGGGCTTGAGGTACTCTTCAACAAGAAAGAGGCCATCATCAGGAAGGAGGGCAATGGTGTGGTAATTGCACGTGGCAAGAGGGGGGAGGACCTGTACCTTTTTCGTACCAAGGTTCTTGCCGATGCGGCAAGGACTGACGTTGTCAACCTCATGACGAAGGATGAAGGAAACCTGGACCTATGGCACCACCGCCTATGTCACATCGCTCCCTCAACTATGAGAGACATGGCGAAGAAGGAAGTGGTGCGGGGTCTAGAGGTCAAGAGCCGCGACGCAGCCAAGCATGCCGTGTGCTAGCCGTGCGTGGTCGACAAGGTGACACAGCAGCCGTTCGATGGCAAAGGGACGCGCGCATCGGCGAAGCTAGAGGTCGTCCACAGTGACATGTGCGGACCATTTGAGAGCTCCATCGGGGGCGCTTGCTACTTCGTGACCTTCATCGTCGATCACAGTGGCAAGCACTACCTCTACATCATCAAGAGGAAGAGTGATTTCCTGACTTGTATGCTAGATTTTGTGGCGACAGTGGAGCAACAAACAGGATTGAAGGTGAAGGCATTCCGGAGCGACAACGGCGACGAGTATGAAGACTGCTCGGCATGGATGAAGAGCAAGGGGATCACATGGCAGAAACTTGTGCCACACTCTCCGCAGCAGAACAGCATCGCCGAGAGGGCGAATCGCACCATCCTCAATAAGGTCTAGTCCATATTGAGTGATGCCAGCCTCGCGCAGCGGTACTAGGGTGAGGCGGCACGGACAGCGGCTTACATCATGAACCTAACGCCGGCAAAGCCGCAAAAAGATGTGGAGTCCAAGGTGTGGAAGACGCCACAAGAAGTGTGGAGCGGGAGGAAGCCAACTGCGACACACCTCCGCACTTTTGGTTGTGTTGCACATGTTGTTGTGCAGGCACGGGAGGGGCGGGGCAAGCTGGACCCGCAGACTCGCCGGTGCATCTTCGTCAGGTACGAGAGCAGGAGCAAGGTGTACCGGCTCTTCAACCCGCGTAGGCAGCAGATCTTGAAGAGTCCCGACGTCACGTTCGACGAGGACAGCCATTGGACGGACAGGGACGCGAGTCTCTCCAAGCATGGGGAGTGGCTGTCACTCCTTGAGGGGGAGACGCCGGAGGACGCAAAAGAGGGTGCTGTCCGAGCGGCTCCAACCGGCGGAAACCATCCAGGGGATGGGGAAGCGGCTGATTTGCACTCAGCCGAGTCAGACAATGAGTCCAAAGCGCCTGCATCAGTGGAGATGAACGAGGAGGCGGGGAGTGAGCCTGCATCTCCATGGTCCCCGACAGAGGGGGAGCAGGCCAGCGGTGCGAGTGGCACCGCGATAGGGCAGCAACAGCAACAGCAATGGGAGCAGCTGCAACAGCCTTAACAGCATCAGCCTCGGAGAAGCGGACGTGCAAGGATGACAACAAAATGGTACGATGCCGCGGAGGGCATCTGGANTGGGTTTGCTCAAGCGTTCTTTGCGCAAGAGGAGCCTGAGACCGTCAACGAGGCGTTGTAGCAGAAGGATGGGGCTCAGTGGGAGGGAGCCATAAAATCTGAGCTCGCCTCCCATGAAGAGAACGGCACTAGGCAATTGATTGACAAGCCGGAGGGTGCAAAAATCATCGACTCCAAGTGGATCTTTAAGAAGAAGCTCACAAATGAGGAGAAGGTGGAGCGGTACAAGGCGCGGCTGGTGGCAAAGGGGTATGTCCAACAAAAGGGTGAGCACTACGATGAGAGCTTTGTACCGGTGGCGAAGATTGCCTCCATCCGCTCCATCCTCTCTGTGGCGGCGGTGCGGGACTACAAAGTCCACCAAATGGACGTGAAAACCGCATTCCTCAATGGCGACCTAGACAAGGAGGTCCTCATGGAGGTGCTGGTGGGGTTGGACACGCCGCCGGGGAAGGTGTACCGGCTTCGCAAGGCGCTCTACAGACTGAAGCAAGCGCCACTCATGTGGTACCTAAAAATAGACGACTTCATGGCCGAGCTTGGCTTCAAGCGCTGTCAAGCGGATCACAGCGTGTACATGCAAAAGTAGGCGGTGTAGCACCAGATCGTGGTCCTTTACGTGGATGACCTCATCCTCGTGTCATCGGACATGGAGTTGGTGAACCTGAAGCGGCAGCTGGGCGGTCGTTCAAAATGACCAACATGGACGAACTCGAGTACTACCTTGGCGTCGCCATCAAGAGGGACCGCAAGGCACGCACGCTGGAGATAGGACAAGAAAAGTATGTGCAAGAGGTGCTCCTTCGCTACAACATGGAGGAGTGTAACCCCATCGGCACACCCATGACCACCACATGTGAGCCGAGCTCGAGTATGGGTTCGAGGACTGAAGAGGACAGGGAGGAGATGACAGGTGTGCCATACCAGTCCGCTGTCGGGAGCATCATGTATGCCATGGTGGCGACGTGGCCCGACCTGGCCTGTGCGGAGGGTCAAGTGAGCCCCTACGTTGCTGACCCCGGGCCACTGCATTGGCAAGCGGTGAAGCAGATCCTCCGCTATCTCAAAGCGACAAAAACAGTCACGACTCGTGTTTGTAAAGGGAGCACGTGACGACTCAGTCGAGTTGGTTGGCTATTCAGATGCTGACTGGGCTGGTGATGTCGATGACAAAAAATCAACATCGGGTTACGTGTTTGTGCTTGGTGGTGTAGCAGTTTCATGGGCAAGAGGGAAGCAGGGCTGCGTGGCGCTGTCCAGCACCGAAGCGGAGTACATTGCGCTCGCGGAGCCGCAAAGGAGGCAGTGTGGCTACGGCGGCTGCTTAAGGAGATCAGCGTGTTGCAAAGGCAGCCAACGGTACTCAACCTTGACAACATGAGTGCCATCAGCCTCACCCAGAACCCAGTGTTGCACAGGTTGACCAAGCACATCGAGATCCGTAATCACTACGCGTGGGACTTGGTGGCGAAGGGAGATGCGGCTATTTAGCATTGTGGCACAAAGCCGGTGCTCGCCGACGCTATGACCAAGGCACAGCCCAAAGACAGGCAAGACGCAAGCTGCATGGAGCTTGGTCTTCACTGTGAAGTTTAAAGTGCTACAAGTTCCAAGGACGGGGCTTCAAGGCTGCGGTGCAAGGGGGAGATTGTTGACATGGTGTGCCCCTTGCTATGAGTGCCGCTGATCGTACTCCCTGGTTTGACCACTGAGGAGGGGTTGAACACCTAATCTGACTCTAGATTTGGATTCCTTGGAATGTTCCATACAGGGTAAAGCTTTGAATCGCTCAATTTGAGTGAGAATTCAGAAAGTTAGCCTAGCCCAAAAATCGGGTGTTGGGCGTGTGGAATCTGGGACCCGTCATGGGTGGCTAGATAATCCACCGCCAGTGATCTGAGTTCGTTCCTAATGAGCTCTAAATACACCATGGGCATGAATGAGGTAACCATAAGGACCTCCTTGACCAGGGTGAACTTTTCCTTGACTTCTGGGTGAGGAAAGGCGCTTCGACGGGTCATCGTCGAAGCGCCTCCTGTTGCCTAGCGTGCAAGGCAAGGTGGGCGGCTCCACCAAGGGTTATTTCGACGGTCGTAGCAGGGGCTCTACTGCTCCGTTTTGGGCATTNTGTTCTTCCCACTCACATCCGTGATCCTTGTGCTTTACAATCTTTGCCTGCCCAAACACTAGTAGCGTGCATCAGTGAGAGCTAGGCATCCTTGAGGGTGCCTCGAAACCCACTAGAGCTAACACATCGCACATTGGTGCACATGGAAAGGGAGATAGTTTGTGGGATGGAGCTAGTTGATGAGGAAGAAGAAGAATCCGGGAACTTTTGTGAGCCATGCCTTCAGGATAAGGACAAGAAGAAACATTTCAAGTGCAAGGATATGCATTCTCTTGCACCCCTTTGCCTCATCCACTCTGATTTGTGTGGTTTTTTCTGCACACGATCTCATGGAGGCAGCAGATTTTTCTCTCCTGCATTGACGACCACAGCCGCAACATGTGGATATATTTTCTTAAAAATAACGGCGAGGTGAAGAAAAATTTGCAAGCCTTTATCGCTGTGGTTCAGCAGTGTAGTTGCAAGAAGGTGAAGGCATTAATGAAAGACAATGGAGGAGAGTACGAAGCATGCAAGGAGTAGCTCAAGCAATAGGGAATTGAATACCAAAAAACCACCCTCTAGTCACCTTAAAGCAATGGCAAAGCAGAGAGGATGAACCTGATATTCCTCGGCATGAAAATGCTCATGCTGGTTCATGCCAAGGTGTCTCTCCCATTCTGATCTGAAGTAGAACGTATCACTGCCTATCTTGTAAACCTCACACCTATAGCAACTCTGGAAAGGAGAGGCAAGAAGAAGTTGAAGACGCAGAAAGAAGCATGGACAGGAAATAACCTGGATGCCTCCCATCTAAAGGTGTTTGGTTGTATTGGCTTTGCCAATTTCCAGGTCGGTGAGGGCCTTGGAAAGCTAGATGCAAGAGCGTGAAAGTATATCTTCATCAACAAGGACATCGTACACAGAGCTCATACACTGTGGGTCCAAGGAGCCGGGAAGGTCATCCGTAGCAAAGACGTGGATTTTCACAGAAGGTCTATGGATAAGGGAGAGCTGGTGGAACTTGAGAACACTCCAAAACAGGGAGAGAGACTCACCTTCCTTGAGGAGGGAGATCAAACACCAGAAAATTGGCACGTCCATGGGTTAGATAGTGCGGCAGGGAGGGGAGCTGATGAAGATGATACGGAGGAATCAAACTCCGAGTCCAATGGGTCTGACCCGCTTCCATCATTAATGAAAACATAGACCTGCAGCCTCCATAACAACATCAACAAGAAGCAGGTCTAAGGATCTGCGGCCTTCACATCTTAAAGTACCTGGGCAGCAATACGGCACAAATCAGGGTGGATGTAGAGGCTTCCACCATTTGTTCCTGGCTCAAGAGGAGCAAAGCTCTGTCCCAGAGGCACTCAGGTGGCATGATAAAGTGGAGTGGAATGAAGTAATACTCAGTGAGATCAACTCCATCTAGGGAAATGGGACATGGATTCTGGTCAGAATACCTGTTATAGCTCACCTGGTGGGCTCCAAGTGGCTGTTGAAAGTTAAAAGGAAATAGGATGGTAGGGTAGAAAAGTACAAGGCTTGGGTGGTGGCAAAGTGATTCTCTCAACACCCCAATGCACAGTAAAATGAGACCTTTGCTCCTGTCGCAATCTTTGCCTCCATCCAATCAAAGTTCACCATCGCCGTTGGTAAGAACATGGAATTCCACCAGATGGATTTCAAAACAGTCTTTCCCTACGGCAGGATTGACGAGGAGGTACTGGAGGGTGTTGATGTCCCTGAGGGAAATGTGTGCAGACTTGTGAAAGTGCTCTATGGGCTCAAACAAGACCTGAGACTTTGGTAACAGGATATGGATACGTTTGTGGCCATGGATTCCTCATGCACTGCACCAACAACCCTAGCATGTATGTGCATGAGAGCAAGAAAGGAACTATGTTGGTCGTGTCTTACGTCAATGATATCATTCTTTGCTCTTCTACAAAGGAGCTGCTACATGATTTCAAGAGGCAGGTGAGCAGCAGATTCAAGATGAAGGACATGAATCCTGTCAACTAATACCTTAGAATTATCATCAAGCAAGCCAGAGCACAGCTCCCATCAGCCTAAACCAGAAAAAATGCAATGACCCCATCCTCGAGCGTTACGACATGGAATACTGCAAGCCTGCCAGCATACCCATGAGTTCAGATTGTAATCACTCTACCTTAATGTCCACATCCTACAAAGCTGAGAAAATTTAAGTGGTGGGTACTCCATGTACGTTCACAGTGGGTCACCGCTCAACCAGATATAGACCATGCTGTTGGGCAACTGTGTAGGTTTTTGGCAAATCTTGGTCCATTACACTAGCAGGTTGTGAAGCACATCATGCGCTACCTTAAGGGGATGAGGCATGAGGGGCTCCAAGGCCTCGCTGGGATTTGAGTCACCTTCTTTCATGTGCTACACGGATGCTGATTGGACAGGCAGGATAGACGACAAGAAATTCACCTCACGCTTTGTGTGTATGATTGAAAGAGGTGTTTTCAGTTGGGCAATCTGCAACCAAGACTGTGTCTCTCTTTCATTAGTTGAATTCGAGTACATTTCCCTAACTATATAAAGATATGTAGTGGTTGTGCAGCTTGTTATCCGGGATGAAGACATCACAGGTCACAGTAACTATCATCAAGATTGACAACATGAGCTCCATTGACATGTCCAAGAACACAACCCTCTCTCGTCGCACAACACATATTGATATCAACAACCATTATGCTCTGAACGTGTTCTGCAACAAAACACTGTTGCTTGATTATGTTGGAACCAACTGGGACGACATGCTTATGAGGCAACTGGACAAGGATCTCTACCAGGAGAAAAGGCAATGTATTGGCATGGTCAACACGGGTGACAAAGGCTGATCATGGAAGCTAATGCAAGGTGACATGGGAGAGACTTGTTGAGCCTATCTTCCCCTTGATTACTTCTATGGGAAGGATCAGGAATGCTCTACGCCTTGTGGAGATATGACCCCTGGATCCGTTGTATGATGCTCAGTTGTGCTCTATATCCTGTGAAATGTCACTTGTGAGTACACCATGTGGGTGATTGGTTGAAATGGCCAATTTTTCTATTTTCACAAGTGTGAAGTCGTGAGTTCTCTCGTGGCCACATGCACATCTTGGCTGTGAAGGAGGCTTCCAAGGAAGAAATCTCATAGCTTCTTGGAAGCTACAAGATTGTTTTCCACTTTCACACTAGGATGCTTATGCGTCAAGCCCACAATACAAGTTGATTGGTGATGTGGCTGGTTCAAGGCATTACTCATGAATATGCAATTGTATTGAGGGACTGGATAGACTCCTAAAAAGGGAATTGCCTTAAATTCTGATCAGTTCATCCTTGTTTGATGCTCTCTGTAGCATACGGACCATTTTTATGGTTAAAAATGGCCGTTAGATAGATATCAGGTACTTCGGGTACTCGGGGCTCAAGCATCAAGAAGCCAAAGCCCGGAAAAGTGTAGTTGGCTAGATTCTGGTTCGACCCTAGCCTGGAAGATATCCTTTGGCCAAATTCTAGGTGAAAGGAGGGTCGCGATTTAAAATCCATCGCGTCACTCCTCTCCTCCTCTAGCTGGCCGCTAGGGTCCTATTCCCATGTGGATGTTCCATGTGGAACAGTTGGGGCTTAGGTGGCATGTTTACAAAAATGCCTTGTGACGACTATGGCCGTTTGTGGCGCAGTTCGTCTCAGCCAAAATGGCTGAGGCGACCATTTTCTCTTCCTTCTTCGACTGACTATTCTGAGGGCCTACGTTTTGGTTCCACAGTTAGTCGTGAAACAGCACACGGCTAGTGACGACCATTGGAAGTTAAAAACTTTGCCTTGCCGTGCTCGAGGTCACGGTACCAACAATCTTGTTCAAAAGACAAGAATACTTATGAGTGGAGGTTATAAATATGCCAGAGAGAGGCATAGAATCTTCTATGGGTCCTCAACGGTTTAAGACGTCGTAATGTGGTGGTCGAAGATTGCAAGAGTCACTTATGGCTTATGACGAGATCAACTGAATGTCGATAGTGAAAAAATTTGAAGGTAACACCTTCAGTCTATCACCACTCAGCGAGTGAATATGTCATGGACATTGATAGACAAAAGATACATGAACCAATTTCAATGGTATGAGTTCATCCACACTCTCGTGAAAATCCATTGCAAAGAAAACAAGCGACACTCATTTTCTGCTAATGGTGCTCCAAAGTACTATGACAATCTCATAGATTTCTACAAAACAACTACGACATAGTTGGGATCACATCAAGTTCTGGGTTTTCTGTTCAAAGCTTATAATTGTGGAGATGATCTATAAGCCGACAGCTTTACGCAAGCAGTGTGTTAGCACATACACCTTGGTGGTCAGACCAACCCGAGTCATAATCAACAGTAGGGAAAAATAATGACCAGTGTGTCATAACTGAATGTTGATGTGAAAGGACTCTTCAAGATGGACCTCGAGAAACAATTTGTCTCATCAGATTCTTTTTATGTTCTGAGAAACATCTCAAATTTGACAGCACTGTGACACGGTACACTAGTCGTGTACGTCACGCTCTTCAAACATCTTGTGGATGGATTCCCATCATACCAAAGGCATGGTGTAGCACAAGCTAACGCAAATTGTTGGAACAAAACCAATCTGTGAGAGAGAATACAGTGAGAACGGTGTATTTGAACCACGGTTTGATGACCCGGAAGGACATGGTAAAGCGACCAAACTCCCTTGGTTCTAGGATGGTTCAATTGAAGTACATTACCAAATGCAAAAACAATATGTTTTCGATGTCACTGCAATAGTGTCCACAACAGTGGTTGTTTGTCAGATGTATTCCATGAGGACAATCCCCTCCACAATTGCCCCAGGTGAGGCATATGGAAAACACTTGGTTGACTGGAAGTGTTGAATGTACACAACAAAAGACATTGAAGCAACATGAATTTTTGCGACTTGGAAAACACAAGCCGTTGACGGGTTCCTGAATGGAGCCTCAAGAAGTGATGACATAAGCATACAAAGATTGTGGAACCGTTGTTCCAGGATCACCGGATGTAATTTAGAAGTGTTCAATCACAATCAAATGGAATTGACACCCAAAAGGTGTTCTTCCAACTTGTACGGAAAATAGTGTGATCATGGTACACCTGTTTGGTGAATACCATACGATGAACACTTTGTTCACACGTAGAATCCATGATCGATGAGATACGTTTTCACATCTAGACTAGTTAAACGCAACGTTCTTTTGACAGGGACATGAGCGGCCTTCGGTACCCATTTGAGACAGAAATGAGGGGATGATGGTTGAGACTAAGATCATCTACGTCATAGCATTGTCGTATCTAGTAATGGACTTTGACGATAACTGCGCATACCAGACGACCGATGCCGCCTCCTTCAAAGATAAGTGCAATCTTTGAACGGAAAAACAAGTGTGCTCAGCAACCATGTCTTTGTATCAAACCATGCAACCAAACTACACTGCCTCCCTGATATGATTGTTGAGCACACTTGTTGCATGGTTTGTATCATGAAATAGGGGATCATCAAACCTGTGCGAGCAGAGATGAACCGGGACGGTTTGAAGAAAAGGGGGAGGAATACGGACCATTTCTACAGTTAAAATTGGTCTTCAAACAACAATTGGGTACTTCGGGTACTCGAGGCTCAAGAATCAAGGAGCCAAAGCCCATGAAATTGTAGTTGGCTAGAGACTGGTTTGACCCTAGCCTAGAAAACATCCTTTGGCCCGATTCTAGGTGAAAGGAGGGCCGCAATGGAAAATCCATTGTGTCACTCCTCTTCCCCTCTAGTTGGCCACTAGGGTCATGCTCCCACGTGGATGTGCCACGTGGAACAGTTGGGGTTTAGGTGGCATGTTCACAAAAATTTCCTATGACGACTTTGCCCGTTTGCGGCCCGGTTTGTCTCAGCCAAAATGGTTGAGGCGACCATTCGCTCCTCCTTGACTGACTGTTTTTAGGGCCTATGTTTTGGTTCCACAATCAGTCGCAAAACAGCCCACGGATGTTACACTCTTGTACGTATTGATGACTTGAGCTCTTCTTGAAATGTAATGCTAAGGTGTTGGTAATCTTGAAGGTGATTTTTATGCCTGATTAACTCTGGGCTACACAACACATACCTGTAAAGGAAGAAAGTGTTAAGTCCTTTGTGAGATATTTGGTTTTACGGCTTCTTTGCTTGAGGTTTTTTGCTTAATAACTAACATGTCACCCTAGTGCTGGAACTAGGAGATCACTCATACACTCACTCATGCCGGTTATGTATAGAGTGATGCCGACCCCTCCCACTTTTCGAAAGGGACTGCTGAGAGCTTCACAGCCATCCTAATCTTTTTAGACGATGTCATGATTGTGTCTCCTTTGATGGAGGTTATTAAGGAGGCCAAGGCAATCTTTCAGGCGGCCTACATGATAAAGGACTTTGGTCAAGCAACAGTTTTTCTTGTAATGGAGATCATGTGCAATGTTTAGCAACAAACACTCTTGCTACATTAGGCACATTGTGACCACATTGTGCCCACATTGTGGGATAGCGGTTTGCTGACCACCTTGCTAAAGTTCCCACAACTTCCATCCCCATCACACCTGACGGCTAGATGCCATGAAGGTGGATGATCTAGCATAGCTGAGGGAGGCGATGGACGTGACTTTGTACTTGCATCTCATCGCCTCTCTGATAAAATTGGCCAAGACCATAAAACCCAACAATGTCCTCACCGTCAACCTTCTTGGACAGTTCTCGCAGTTCACTCAGGTGAGAGCCCTTCACACAATTGCGCTCGTGGTGAGGTATGTGATTTCCATACCATACCGCAGACTCTGCTTTTGATGGTAGTCTTTGGTGGTAGTGGACGGCGACATAGATAGTGGCTGGGCCAGGAGACTTGATAGACTTAGTTGGACTAGCTCCGTGTTCCTGCACAGATGGCAGCACTGTGTTGCGGCCTAGCGGTAAGCAAGGCTGCATTGCACCTAGCTCATGAGATGCTGACAATGGTGCATTGGCGGCATGGACTACTTAGGCGATGGTTGTAGCATCCATTTTATGAGTTGCATGAGTCTCTTCCTTGCATCATCCTCCTCTTTGCCATTGAAGGGGTCTGGTGTGTTTCATGCAAGCACAAAACACATTGTTGTTTATAATCACTTAGTGCATGATCTTGTGGAGCGACAGGTGATCTCCATCATCTAGGCCGGCATGGACATGCAGAGAACTGACTTCCTGACCAAAGCATCGGCATGCAAAAAGTTCATGGTGCCCGTCCAATCTGTCGAGCTTCACCCTTTGCCTATAAGTGGCTGGGAGTGGGGTGTGTTTGGTTTGAATACCAAATATCTTGTTGCAAACGTGTGTCTGTTCTACACGTGTATGGACATGCATATCATCAGGTCATGGGGGAGTGTTTTGATGTGAGACATCCTCATCTCTTTGTATACCTTATTGGCATCGCTCGGCTGTGTCCATGCTCATGCAGATCCTTGATGTGGACCCACCTCACAATGCAGTACCAATGGATGGCGGCTCCATCCATCAGTAGTTACTACATAGTTTTATTGGGGTGCTTTGTAGCTTTTCTGTAGTTGCTATAGTTTTCTCGGTAGATTGGCTCTTTATCCTGATTTACATGTCTTATATTCCATGTCCATCAATCAGTGACAGACTAAATCGAGTGACTAGTCGTAGAATTTGGTTTGAGATTTTGCATCTATAGTTTTTTACGGTGTTGTGTTTGGATACCTGTGGACAGATTTACTGCCAAAGTAGTTCTTTTGGGCCTGTTTTAGCACAAACTGACACTGTCACGTGTGTCACCCACCTTGCATCAATGAAAAAATCTATGGTGTGTGCTTGTCAATTTTCATTTCTCTCTGTATTAGTGAGGCATTGGAGCTTATGGGACTTTGCACCTCTCCCTAGTCCAATCCTTCCTATTTCTTGCACTTCCTTCTTTGTGGTGCATCAGCTGACTAGACAGTGTTGCCACATCAGCAACTGTAGAGCTAGGAGGCTTCCTAGTACATTCTCATGGTATGTCAGCACTAAAACCAGACCATAGAGGATGTGGTCCGCGCCATGCAATCTGGTCGCGGTCTTCTAGATTCCTTTATCTTAGACGGGTTATCCTACATGACGTGGGTCTAGAGCCGCATGTCGCATGGTCCTCTTCCTGACCATGTCACTTCATACAAACTGTGGTTCAGCCATCATGCCAACCTCTCTCTTGCTCGTGTGTGGGAGTCCTTATCCTGCATCTATTGCCCTGATGATCAGTAAACATCCAAGATCTCAACTCAGGGTGGCATGTATGCCTTCCTTGGCATTTTTTCATGGTCGAAGGCTTGACGTTGTGTGGACCCTGCTCGCCACGTCATCGTCCAGTCTCGAGATGCTCTCTTTTTTTAGGCTCATTCCTACAATCACTTTTCCAGTGTTTCTTCGCGGACAGCTAACCACATTCCTACCTAGGTGACTTCCTGGTGCATGGAGGAGTCTTAACCTAAGGATGGGTTCGTCTGGGCATCCTCACCTACATCTTGGTCTATGGCTGATGACAATTCAGCCGTTTTGGCTGTCGGTCCAGTGGCTGCGTTGACTCCCTCTGGCATACCTTCTTCCACGTGAGTGTTAGTTCCTCCCGACACACCTTGTCCCATGCCAGTGTCAGTCCCTAGTGGTACACTTGCTCCCATGCAAGTGCAAGTCCCCTCTAGTACACCTGCCACTGTGCCTGTGTGATTCCATTCTGGCACACCTGTTTGTGTGCCACGGCCTTTCTCCTCAGACACACCTTCTTGTGTGCTTATGGCTCCTCTTTCTAGTGCACATGGTCTCGTGCCAATGGCAGTATCCCGGATGACACCTGGTCCTCTGCCTATACATGATTCCCCCAAACCCAAGCCAACACCTATACATGATCATCCTACATCCCTACAAGCCTGCTATCCCTGTGGCTATGGACAAGCAACTTGCTGCGTAACCAAAAGTGAGCCCCTCAGCTTCGGGCAACGTTCGTGAGGGAGTTTGCCGTCTTTAACCGCTAGCCACAAGGACTCATCATATAGCTGACTTAGCAACAAGATGTCCCACGCGCTATGTTCAAGTGGCGAGCCTGGCACAAAGGCCCTTGGCTTGAGTGTCGAGGCGCAATTCATCAAGGTGCACCCAATGCACCCTGTTGGTCACCAATTGGTCCCCTAAGAGTTCTTGGATGCTTGCAATGTCATAGCTGACCATGTCGTGGTCTGGCCGAGTTTGGAGGCGTGTGCAAGCCATCCGGAGCTAACCCTCAACAGAAATGACTCCACCTAAATTGAAGGAGGCACTCTTGGCTCAAGAAACAAAGTTGTGTCTTGTAAGGATGAGGTACGAGTCAACTGTGAGTACGGTGTCTGTGAGATCATCCACCTCTCGCCCAGGCGGAAGGTTGTACAGGCCAAGTGGATACATTGCAATAAGGTGAAGCTTCATGGCACACTAGATTGCTACAAGGATCATATGACAACCAAGGAGTTCTCATAGGTTTTCAACGATATCCTCCCACTTGTTCATCGTATAATCATTGATCATGCTCTCTTTGGACTTGTTGCTTACAAAGAGAGGAAGTTCCATCACATTGATATGAACGTGTTCATCGATGGCACCTTAAAGGGGGACATCTACATGGTCCAGTCACCTTCTTGCAATGTTGGTGAAAAGGTCTGGTACTTGCACAAGGCCTTGTACAGCTTAAAGTTGGAGCCCAAATATAGGAACGAGGAAATCATCAACACACTCACACGTGCCAGTGATGTGCACAGTCAGAAGAAAAACCGAGATCTTCACTTCCTTCTTCCACTTTGTGGACAGTATCCGGATCGCTTCTCCGACATTGGAGGCCATGAAGAAGTCCAAGGCACTCCTAAAAACTGCATGTGGGATCTTGCTTACGTAGCTCATTTTCTTTGGATGGAGATTGTGTGTGATCGTCAACGGCAGACACTCCTACTGCAAATGGCATGTTACGCCCGTGTTGTGGAAGAGCATAGTGCAGACCTCCTTGGTACACTGCCCACCACCTCCACCCCCATCACACCTGATGGACATGATGCCATGAAGGTGCATGATCCAGCACATCTAGAGGAGTGAGTGGACGTGACCCTCTATGTTATGCGACCCGTCGGTCGAGGCAGTATTTTTCATCATCTTAATGACATCAAACACCCTGTGTCAGGCCACGATTGTACTTTGCGTGAAAAACCGTGCAGGTTTGGCCCAAGAAGTGGGTCATTCAGTGTAGGGACAAGAAAGATACGGCCGTGCAAAGGTCGGAGGTGCACCTCTAGAAAACAGGAGACGTACCGGTTCGACCTCAAGCACGACGGAGCAAATTTCTCATCCACTGCAGCCAAAGCACCCCTGGATGGACGCTTAGCCAATGAGGCAAGGTTCATTGAGGTCCGTGGGTGCTTCAGGATGGCGGCTGGAGCTGCATTCGCAAGCAAGGGCACTTCGGGCGGCTGTGACCTCCGAAGGTAGTGCTTCCAGCGGCGGTCACGCCTGCAGCATTCAAACAGTCATAACTCAGCCATTTATCCATGGATTAAGAAATGTTTTGATGTGTTGGAGGTCTCGCAGTGAGTACTACATGTGCATGTGTTATTTGCATGAGTGCACCTCGCTAGAGGGCGTCCGAGCACCGAGGAGCTTTCTGCTGGCTCAAAGGGGCTGATACATAAAGAAGCCTAAGGGTTGTTCTAGGGATGCCAATCATATCCAAACACTCTGTTCATTTCCTTGTACTGATCTATCAAATCTAAAGGATTCCTTCCTTGACCAGCTCACTTTGAATGCCAAGCATTGCCTCGCACACATCCATTCCATCCTACAAGTCTTCCGCACCGCACCTTGATGCAAATGCTGCTAGGAGAGCCGCACGGCGGGAACCTCGGTCGCTAGTAGTGGTCTTGCTGCTTGGAGAGGGTCATGCAGCATCTCAAGGGTTGGTACACACATGAAGGAGTCAAGGGTTGGCAGGTTCGTCCCAAGAGCTCGGCGTGACAGTCACACGTCAAGCGCTGGGGATGAACCTCCCAAACCTCGACCCCTTAGTGTGTGGGCCAACCCTTGAGATGCTACACGACCCTCTCCTAGTAGGAAGGCCGCTACTAGTGACCGAGGTTCCCGCCGTTTGACTCTCCTAGCAGCGTTTTCACCAAGGTGTGCAGTGGAAGACTTGTAGGAACGAATAGACATGTGCAAGTCATTCTTGTCATTCAAGAAGATTTGGACCAGGAATGAATCCTTTAGACTTGGTACATCAGTACAAGGAAACGTACATAGTCTATGGGTAAGATTTGCATCCCTAGAACAACCTTTAAGCCTCCTTTATTTACGAGCCCTTATGAGCCAGCCAAGATATCCTCGGCAAACCGATGCCCTCTTCGGAGGTACACTCATGCAAGTAACACATGCCTCATGTAGTGCACGTTGCAAGCTTTCCAATGCATCAAATAATGCCTCAATCCGTGGAGAAACGGCTAAGTTAAGGCCGTTTGAATGCTCCATGTGTGATTGCCACTGGCAGCACTGCCTACCTAGGTCACGGCCGCCCAAAGCGCCTTTGCTTGCGAATGCAGCTCCAGCCGCCATCCTGAAGCACCCATGGACCTCATTGAACCTTGCCTCATTGGCTAAGTGTCCATCCAGGGGCACTTTGGCTGCAGTGGACAAGAAAGTCGCTCCGCCGTGCTCGAGGTCAAACCGGTACGTCTCATGTTTCCTGGAGGTGTGCCTCCCACTTTCGCACGGCCGTATCTTTCTCGTCCCTGTACCGACTGACCTGTTTCTTGGGCAAAACCTGCACATTTTTTCATGCACAATACAATCATAGCCTTTAAAAAATTTGTTTGATGCCATCAGGATGATGAATAACACCGCCTCAACCAGCGGGTCCCATAGCATTACCCTCCCTCCCTCCCTCCAAGATGTGCCGTCCCGGTGCGCTCCCGACAGACTTGGAAGACGTCATCTACACCACCGCTCCGGCTATGGGGATCCAGCAGCTCTGCATTCACAAGCATTTGCCACCCTCTGTTATTCCAGTGATGTGCAGAAAGAGCTTCACATGCGTCCAACCCTCCACCAACACCGGTGGAGGAGCCGTTCCCGTAGCTACAGTTGTTGCGATCCAAGAGCACCTTCATCCGCCAAGAACCCCCTTAGCTTTCCAGTACTTTTCCGCCACAGCATCCACAATTGCATCATGAGGAGCCGCATGACCCTCTCCTAGCAGTCAAACCACTGCTAGTAATCAAGGTTACCGCAACGGAACATCTCACCCTCAACTCACTGATGCGGCGAAGTGAGATCCCATCCCCTTCACGACCACAAGATTTCACAACCAGTCCGGTTCCGGACTCCAGACATGAAACCAGTCCAGGCCAATGAAGAAGATGTAGTCATCCTTTGGGTACGTACGAAGAGCACATCGCACGCAATACCGCACATATGGATGGGTTGCTTGACAAAAGGTCTGCTCCATGCCACCAATATGGACATCCGCAACACCACCTATGCCCCCTCCAAGGTGCAATGCCAAAACCCCTCCTTTCAGTCAAGTTTTCGTAGAATCTATAACCTGTGCTGCCAACCAGCAGACCCCGCAGCTTCCTCCGACCCTTGGAACCGCAAAACCAGAACCCCAAGAACTTGCCCTAGAAAACCCCTAGAACTGCAAGGCCCTCCTTCAACCCGCAACAGCAAACAAACAGCACCGTACTAGGTAAAACGTCGTTCCGGAATGGTGCTGATTTTGTGGGATTAAGAATGTACAGCAGCAAGAAACCTTCCCCTTACGGATGCTGCCCAATGTCCTGGTTCACGTTGCGCTTGGGGCACTCCTTCTTCGGTAGCCCTCCTCATCGCAGCAAAACCACTTGGCCCTCGGTCCCCGTTTCCCATCCAAGCCTTCTTGCTCCCCTCGGATCACATCCATTTCCATGGGCACAGCCTGATGTGGCTGCTCCTTCCAAGATTTTGTCACAAATCTGCTCCGTCTTGCATTGTACTTGACCGCTTCAAAGCACTCTGCTGCCGAAACCAGCTTTGCAAAGGTCCGTAACCCGAGCACTGCGAGTTCACGCTGGAAGTGTGACTTCAGGCCGTCATGGTAACAATCATACGCCTCCGCATCCGAGAGGTGATCAATCTGCGCTGCCAAAGCCATGAAGCGTGTGGTGAAGTTGTGGACGGATCCACCTTGCTTGACGTGCTTGATCTTGTCACGTACGACTCGGCTGCCATTCAGGAGGTCAAAATGTGCCTCGAGCATAGTCTCAAACTGCTCCCATATCTCTGGCTCTCCGTGAACACCCGCACACCGAGCTACACTTCCCAACCCAGCGGTAGAATTAACAGTGGCGGAAGCCGTGCCCCAGCCCCCAGTTCGTCCACCAACCCAGCGGCTTTCTTCCAACACAATGCCAACCACGAATGCATTGCCATTCCCTGGCGTAGTGTAGGTGCATACTTAAGTCTCATGATATCTTCTCCCAATGAAACGCCCAACACCATAGAGTACAATTTCACCGTGAAAAGGTACTCGCACGCACTGCCCTTGACGGTGTAGAATGCTCGCTCCTTTGGCTTGGGCCGCCAAAAGGCAGGTGCGGAAACCAATGCGATAACCCCCCAAGACACTGCTCCCTTGGCCAACGTACCTCGCCTCAACCTCCGCACGCAGATGAGGGTTCGCTTGACGCAACTCATTGAGATCATGCCTGATCTTGTCCATGACGTAGGCCTGGTCATATGCCACAGCTGCCATGCTTCGATTTGTTACAAAAAATAGATTCTGGCTGAACGCAATTGTGGCAGATCTGCTGCCTCCCTTGGGTCCGCCCAAAGACCGAGCGAACGTCCACGCGCTCAGATACCAAATGGGAAACGAGATGCACCCATCGTAACAGTCACACACCAATCCCTTGAGATGAACCTCCCACCCCTCGGCCCCTTGGTGTGTGGGCCAACCTTTGAGATACTGCACGACTTTCTCCTAGCAGCAAGACCGCTACTAGTGACCGAGGTTCCCGCCGTGCGACTCTCCCAGCGGCATTCGCACCAAGGTGCACTACAGAAGACTTGTAGGATCGAATGGACGTGTGCGAGGCAATGCTTGGTACTTAAAGAGATTCAGGCAAAGAACAAACATTCTAAACTTGATATATCAGTACAAGGAAATGTACAGAGTGTTTGTGCAAGATTGGCATGCCTAGAACAACCCCTAGTCTTCCTTATGTACTAGTTTCTTTGATCCAGCGGAAAGCTCCACGGCACTCGGAAGCCCTTTACTGAGGTGCACTCATGCAAATAACACATGCACCATACAGTACGCACCGCGATCTTTCCAACGCACCAGAGAACGCCTCAATCTGTGGAGAAATGGCTAAGTTATGGCCGTTTGAATGCTCTACGTGTGACTGCCGCAGGCGGCACCGCCTGTGGAGGTCATGGCCGCCCGAAGTGCCCTTGCTTGCAAAAGCATCTCCAGCCACCATCTCGAAGCGCCCATGGACCCCAATAACCCTTGCCTCATTGGCTAAGTGTCCATCTAGGGGCGCTTTGGCTGGGCGAGAAAATCGCTCTACCGTGCTCGGGGTCGAACTGGTACGTCTCCTTTTTCCTAGAGGTGCACCTTCCACCTTTGCACGGCCGTATCTTTCTTGTCCCTGCACCGAATGACCCTGTTATTGGACCAAACGTGCACAGTTTATCACGCAAGATAAAATCATGGCTCATGAAAGGTGTTTGATGCCATCAGGATGATGAAGAACACCGCCTCGACCGGCGGGTCCCATAACATAGAGGGTTCCATCCTCTCACTCCTCTAGTTGTGCTGGATCATGAACCTTCATGGCATCATGTCCATCATGTGTGATGGGGGTGGAGGTTGTGGGCACTGTACCAAGGAGTTCAGCAATCCGGTCTTCCACAACGTGGACGTAACGTTCCCGATGCAGTAAGAGTGTCTGCGGTTGACGATCACACACAATCTCCGTCTCAAGAAAATGAGCTACGTAAGCAAGTTCCTTCATCCTACATACAGACTGTAGGAGTTCCTAGGCCTCCTTCATGGACTCCAGTGTTGTAGACGCGATCTGGGTACTGTCCACAAAGTCCAAGAAGGAAGTGAAGCTCTCGGTTGTACTTCTGACTGTGCACATCACTAGCATGTGTCAGTGTTTTGATGATTTCGTTGTTTCAATAATGGGGCGCCCGCTTTAAGTCGCATAAGGCCTTGTGCAAGTGCCAGACCTTGTCACCAACTTTGCAACAAGGTGGCTGGACCATGTAGATGTCCTCGTCTAGGGTGCCATGGATGAACACGTTCACATCCATGTAGTGGAACTTCCACTCATTGTGAGCAACAAGTCCAAAGAAAGCATGATCAATGATTGTGCGATCAACAAGTGGCAAGGTATCATTCACAGCCTGTGAGAACTCTTTGGCTCTTAAGAGAGCCTTATAGCAATCTAGTGTGCCATCAAGCTTCACCTTCTTGCAACGTACCCATCTAGTATGATGTATATTGCAATGACTACACAACCCAACATCACCCTCGATGTCAATATATGCATAGTTCTCACACTATCTTCATGCATGATTCCTTCACGTGGTTCTGCCAATGGTGTGGTACACATTTCGAACACCGTTAGTGGGACTGTTCTTGCAAAGTCAGTTTCTTGTGGTTGTTCATGGCCAAACAAACAACGATTGGGCATCGATCCCTGACGGGCACATTTGCACTAGCTACATGTTCCTACTTGGTGGCACAGTTGTGTCCTTGAAAAGTAGCAAGGAAGTCTACATTTTCACGTAGCTCATGAGAGGCAAAGTATGTTGTGCTGGAGGCTAGAGCTGCTGAGGTCGTGTGTCTGCAGCCTTTGTTTTATGACTTAT
>SZWC01006315.1:9433-23105 GCA_023375785.1 Penium margaritaceum | reverse complement strand
GGCCAGAAAGGACAAAATGACACTACTACGTGCATCACCCGTTTTGCGTTGCGGCAAGTACTCATGTTTCGGTGCTTGTCAGTTGTCATTCTTCTCTCCATTACGAAGGTATTGGAGCTTATGAGACATTGTGCCTCTCTCTAGCCAAATCTTTTTTTTTTTTGGTGCTTGCCTGCTAGTGCATTTGCTGATTGGATAATGTCGCCATCTCAATAGCACTAGAGCTATGAATCTTTTTAGTATTTTATCATCTCAAACTCCTCATGCTAAGAATCCATTTACCTTTGTTCAAATCCCTTGATAGAGTGATTTGTGGTTGTTTGTAAAACGGACTAACATTTGTATGTTGAGGTCTTACCTTGTGTGGCATAATAAAACGCGGCAGCATTTGGATTTTGTACTGATTTTGCATACACGTGGATATGTTGTTATTATGGTACCAAGTTTGGACCTCGTATTCAAGCAAATAGAAAAATTAATGATTCATGTCTTTTATTGATAATTTTTTGTACATATGGTCGTTTCCCCATCAGTGGATTTACCCTCATATCCATTCCCATCTTAATTCCTCTCCAAGGGATTTGATGTTGTGCCGAATAGACCTAACCCTGTGTCTGATTTAAAAGGTGAGGTAGACGCTCACCTTAGCCCATCATGATCAGGGTAATAAAGGGAAAATAAACGATGTATCATGGATGGTTATCTGTTGGATCCTCTTCCACCTCATTTGCGAAGAACGTTACAGCGAACCCCATTCCTCCCCCTCCGTAAAAGTAAATGTCATATTCCCTCCGTATTGAAACACCAAATACGTTCCATATATTTCATATTATTCCGTAACACAATGAATAAAGCTAATATTTACGTAGAATGTTTTCAATTTGACTTCTCTTGGGCAGACTAGGTAAACTATTGATTGAAGAGCCCCAATGTAGAATTAGCATCTATTCCGCATTCCAACTATGGTGGAAGCTTCCACATAACTACTTCTGCACTTGTTAGCTTCAAGTATTTTGCAACGGGTTGGACCCGTAGGCGGTTTTGGTGCTGAGGTAGCTCCCCGGGGATAAGTTGGTCACGGCCAGTGGCCAGAACAGGTGATGAAGCAGNACCTCGACCGGCGGATCCCATAACATAGAGGGTCACATCCACTCACTCCGCTAGCTGTGCTGGATCATGAACCTTCATGGCATCATGTCCATCATGTGTGATGGGGGTGGAGGTTGTGGGCACTGTACCAAGGAGTTCAGCAATCCGGTCTTCCACAACGTGGACGTAACGTTCCCGATGCAGTAAGAGTGTCTGCGGTTGACGATCACACACAATCTCCGTCTCAAGAAAATGAGCTACGTAAGCAAGTTCCTTCATCCTACATACAGACTGTAGGAGTTCCTAGGCCTCCTTCATGGACTCCAGTGTTGTAGACGCGATCTGGGTACTGTCCACAAAGTCCAAGAAGGAAGTGAAGCTCTCGGTTGTACTTATGACTGTGCACATCACTAGCATGTGTCAGTGTTTTGATGATTTCGTTGTTTCAATAATGGGGCGCCCGCTTTAAGTCGCATAAGGCCTTGTGCAAGTGCCAGACCTTGTCACCAACTTTGCAACAAGGTGGCTGGACCATGTAGATGTCCTCGTCTAGGGTGCCATGGATGAACACGTTCACATCCATGTAGTGGAACTTCCACTCATTGTGAGCAACAAGTCCAAAGAAAGCATGATCAATGATTGTGCGATCAACAAGTGGCAAGGTATCATTCACAGCCTGTGAGAACTCTTTGGCTCTTAAGAGAGCCTTATAGCAATCTAGTGTGCCATCAAGCTTCACCTTCTTGCAACGTACCCATCTAGTATGATGTATATTGCAATGACTACACAACCCAACATCACCCTCGATGTCAATATATGCATAGTTCTCACACTATCTTCATGCATGATTCCTTCACGTGGTTCTGCCAATGGTGTGGTACACATTTCGAACACCGTTAGTGGGACTGTTCTTGCAAAGTCAGTTTCTTGTGGTTGTTCATGGCCAAACAAACAACGATTGGGCATCGATCCCTGACGGGCACATTTGCACTAGCTACATGTTCCTACTTGGTGGCACAGTTGTGTCCTTGAAAAGTAGCAAGGAAGTCTACATTTTCACGTAGCTCATGAGAGGCAAAGTATGTTGTGCTGGAGGCTAGAGCTGCTGAGGTCGTGTGTCTGCAGCCTTTGTTTTATGACTTATGTGAGTCTTTGCCTTGCATCATTCTACACTGTGACAACCAGAGTGCTACTGAAATTACAAAGAACTCTGGTGCCTTTCATGTACGCATGAAGCACATTATCTTGAGCATCACTTATAACGTGATCATGTGGAACGAGAGGTGATCTTCGTCATCTGGGTCGAGATGAACATGCAGTTCTGGAAGCGGGCTGACTTCCTCACCAAGGTATTGACGCGTCAAAAGTTCATGGTGGCCATCCAGTATGTGGAGCTTTTCTCTTTGCCTGAGAGTGGTTGAGAGTGGAGTATGTACGTATTGATTATCGAGCATCTCATTGCGTACTTATGACAGTTCTGCATGTTTATTGAGATCTGTGCGAGTCGGTAATGGTGGAGTTGTTTTGTGAGTTATCCCCTCCTATGTGTACACCTAAGTGTGTCCATTCGGTCGTGTCCATGCTTGTGCATATCTCTGAAGCAAACCAAGCTAGCTCTGAAGCACCAACAAGTCATGGTTCCACCCACCGAAAGATAGTAGACAGTTGTTACGGTTTCCCGTGTGCTTGGTTGGGTGTTGAGCAATCATTCTGCAATCGCTAGAGTTTTCTGGGCGGAGTTGCTCTTAAGCCTGATTTGCATGTTTTTCATTGAGTGTCCCCTAATCAATACAAGACTAAAGCGTGTGACCAATCGTAGCATCTAATGCAAAATTCTTCATGTCAAGGTCAGACGATGTTGTGTATGGATGCCTGTGGGCAGATTTACGACCATAAAAGTGGTTTTAGGCCAGAAAGGACAAAATGACACTACTACGTGCATCACCCGTTTNATTTGCTGATTGGATAATGTCGCCATCTCAATAGCACTAGAGCTATGAATCTTTTTAGTATTTTATCATCTCAAACTCCTCATGCTAAGAATCCATTTACCTTTGTTCAAATCCCTTGATAGAGTGATTTGTGGTTGTTTGTAAAACGGACTAACATTTGTATGTTGAGGTCTTACCTTGTGTGGCATAATAAAACGCGGCAGCATTTGGATTTTGTACTGATTTTGCATACACGTGGATATGTTGTTATTATGGTACCAAGTTTGGACCTCGTATTCAAGCAAATAGAAAAATTAATGATTCATGTCTTTTATTGATAATTTTTTGTACATATGGTCGTTTCCCCATCAGTGGATTTACCCTCATATCCATTCCCATCTTAATTCCTCTCCAAGGGATTTGATGTTGTGCCGAATAGACCTAACCCTGTGTCTGATTTAAAAGGTGAGGTAGACGCTCACCTTAGCCCATCATGATCAGGGTAATAAAGGGAAAATAAACGATGTATCATGGATGGTTATCTGTTGGATCCTCTTCCACCTCATTTGCGAAGAACGTTACAGCGAACCCCATTCCTCCCCCTCCGTAAAAGTAAATGTCATATTCCCTCCGTATTGAAACACCAAATACGTTCCATATATTTCATATTATTCCGTAACACAATGAATAAAGCTAATATTTACGTAGAATGTTTTCAATTTGACTTCTCTTGGGCAGACTAGGTAAACTATTGATTGAAGAGCCCCAATGTAGAATTAGCATCTATTCCGCATTCCAACTATGGTGGAAGCTTCCACATAACTACTTCTGCACTTGTTAGCTTCAAGTATTTTGCAACGGGTTGGACCCGTAGGCGGTTTTGGTGCTGAGGTAGCTCCCCGGGGATAAGTTGGTCACGGCCAGTGGCCAGAACAGGTGATGAAGCAGGTTCGGTACAGCACCCGCATGTTGAATCCTGACAGTCCAAAGACGGCAGTAATTCGTTGTGCAGGAACTTGTCACCCCCGCTTTCTAGCCACACCTGTCAATACCCTCTGTCCGCCTGCATTCCCAAACCGCCTGTCCTCTCTCCAACCGGGGCGCCAACTAGCCTACTCTCCCGTCCATTTGCCAACTAATCAGCTTGCCCACCCGCTCGTCCGCCGATCCGATTGCCCTCCCGCCCGACAGCATGCCCGATGCCGTGGGGGGTCACTTTTCTCGTTTGGCCGTCCTACGACGATCCTCCAAAACTTGATCATATCAATATTGGCCACAAAGTGTTGCTCGAAACAAGCTTTTGCCATCGTAGACACCCGTCAAAGGCCTGCCAAACTGTTCTATCCATAATCGAAAACGCGCCTGCTCCTCCTTTGCAATATTGGAATATAGACAGCCGACTGGAGAACGATCAAGCGAACGAGCAGACTTGACGACTGTCACCCCTAAACACTTCGAGCCCCTGACAACGTTCACATTATAGGAAGATTTAAACACGTGTACAAAAGGTGAACATTTTTCTCTTGCTGCATGCTCTAACCAATCAGAAAGTAAAATTACATGTATGAAAACAAAGTTAAACTTCGATTATACAAGTAAGACTCTTCAAAGAATCATTCAAAACAGAGAGGTGATGTACATTAAAATTTTATTAGTCTCCCTAAATAATGATGCAAATTGAAAAATGAATATTCAAAAGATGTTCATGCAATAAAAGTAGAATAAATAGGAAAACATTGCTAATATATGTTAACCATACGATTATCCAACGATTTACTATCCCACGTGCCTTTTTGTCTGCATTCACAAATTCAAAACGAACATATCTACTCAAGTCGAAAATCTTCCATAACATATAATAATCTATACCACATTATGGAAATATCTTAAGCTATTTCATGAGTAACTTTTATAAATATGAATTGAAGCAAATGAGCGCATACGTATAAAAAAATATTATTTTAAATGAATATGATGTGGAAATTTCTTATGAATCAATACTTCTTCAGAGACTTCCTAAAAGGGGGTTAACATATGATGTGGAAACGGGTTGGTGATGGAATTCAATGCTACCCTTGTTCAAATGAACTAAAACTTCACACACATTTATTGCATAAATAGTTTCTTGATCAATTTCTAAAGCTTGAAAGGCTGATACAAACCTAAAACAAAGAGAAATGAATAAAACCTCTGAATTCTATTCAGATTTCCCAGCACACAAAAACTGTAAAATACAATTTCTAATGTTTTACATGTCAATGAGTCTTCACCATATAAATCCATTCAACTAAAAAAACTTGATGTTCGTTTGAAGCAAATCCAAACAAAGCAAATCAATCAAAGATATTGATAACTGGGAATGATGTCATTCAAGTAGATGTCGAACATCAGAATATTACATAAACTTTTAAAACAGAAGTTTAATTGTCTTAATGTTTTGTCAAATAAAATTTCAACTACCTCAATATTCATCTTAAAATAGATCTAACCAGTTGGATTTGATAATAATTTGATAAATTAGAACAAAGAGGACACTACATTCTAAGGAATACAGTTTTCCACATCACATGACAACCATCATGAAAAAATCAATGATTCATAAAACATAACTTTATGATCATGATTAAAAGCCTGACCCATGCCCATCTATGTGCTTTGATTCAGCCAAGATTGATTTTTGAAAAACAATTCCATGATTTCAAACGTTGAAAAAAATCATTCTTTAGTTTGCATAATGATGTTCCTTAGAAAAGATACATTTCTAATGATTTTCAATATTCTTTGGGATAAATGCATGTTTTAGATAGAATAGATGTTTAAGAATAATGTTACATGAGAAAAGATTCATTGTTCAGCTATTTCTAATCATTTCAAATATTCATGAATCAACATCCACATGAAATCATGTTTTCAACTTTGAAGCTTGATGAAAGGTAGGTTATAGATTTTAGAGTAACCCAAGCGTTTATACTATTTCAACACATCTAGAGATACCTTTAGAATCCTAGTTTTTATGTCTTCTTTCATTCTAGTTTTTCATAGTTTTGTAAAGGATGCTTCACGGTTGACTTTAGCACCTTTGTAAACATTTCGAATTCTCTTAATGCTCAGGGTGGCTGTTGGAAATTGCAATTTTTCAAGAGGCTAGGTTTATCAATTATACTTACTTGCAAGATACTACTTTTGATGGCCTCCCGCATTTCCATAACTTACGAGAGGAGCCAAGGTGCACTTCATTATAGCCTGAATGATAAGGCAAGCTTCAAACTGTTTTCTATGATAGTCACATCTGAAATCGAGAAACAAATTATGGCCAACATGTGAGAGGACATTGAAATCTGACAAATTTCTAAAGAATCAATGAAAAATGTCAAAATAGGGGAAATAACAATGTAGTGGCTGGGATTCTATGAACTTGGGATGATGTTTGTTATCTTTCATGACCACTCAGCTAAACACAATACTCTCCAAATGCTATCTACCAAAAAACTCTTCATTTTTTACACTTGGCCATTTTTTAATTGTCCTTTGAAAACAAGCCACTGCTCGGCGTCATCGTCCATACATGCCATCGAATTTCTCCTTTGACATGAATGATTATGTTCCCTAACCTAACTTATTTCTCTAGCCATAATCAAGAGCGCATTATATCCTCTTTTCAAATGAGGACATGGATGTGCCCTATGGGAAAAGGATCATGTGGGCAAGGAATGTTGACAAAAGTAACCCCTTAAGCACTTCTACGTCCTCAACTTATTCTCAACATCAAAAGATGTAAAAATGTGCATGAAAGGGTAAAACATTGATCTTCTACTCTACTTCACAAAACGAAACTGTTATCCTTATGTGAAAATGAAATGAAAGAATGATTAGAATCTAAATATATATCAAAGCATCTTTAGAAATAGAATTGGATATGGAAATGAATATGCAACTAGAAACCCAACATTAATTTTTAATTTCAATCAAAGTAATCTTCTTGTCAATGCTACACCGGTCGGAATGGAGGTGGTTCACACCTAAAAATTGGACAAGTCATCTTTCATAGAATGCAGGTCAGATTGGCAATTTGTAGAAGTGGAAAGCATACTTTGTTGTTACAAGTGTCAAACCTAGACGATGTATATTCAAGATGCTACTACAAGAAAACAAAGCTTGATAGAGCCATTTAGGATTTTGACGCTTCGTGTGACAGAACGCCGTGCTCTGATTTGTTGAATTGAGAAGTCCCTCATTGGTTTGTTGGGGGCTCTGAGATTAAAACGTTGGTTCCCCAAGGTTCTCGATGTTGCTTGAGAGATCGTAGCCCCTAGTCTTGAGGGCTCAAAAAGTGTCGCGAGTAGGTTTGAGCGTGTTTTTGATGACCACGAAAGAGTCTTTTATCACACGAGAGTTCGGGGTTATTCTGAGGCATTCCCCTCAAGCGCTAAAAAAAGATCACCCAGACTAAGTCACAAAGTAGGTCACGGCTGGTGAGGTACAAAATAGCTCACTCAAGGCTCAGGCCTCGCAAATGCATGTTTGGCATAACAATTCCCCCCCTTTTAGCCCCAACGTCCTAGCTCTCTATTTGCTCGTGGCTGGAGTCGTGCTTTGTAGCCTTTGATGAGGGGATCAACGTGAGAGAACTCATTGTACGACATCCAGTAGTTGTGCGCCATATCGTGGTTTTGGTATTTGATAAGATAATTGTCTTCTCTTCCTTGTTGACGGTGATCGAGGATTTCCTGAACCTCGTATTCATGGTCAGCATCTGCGTTCATGGGTGAACTAGCGGGTGCAATTTGTGTAGGAAAATCTTGAGTGGGGTCAACATAGTGCCAGAGTTTGTTGATGTGGAAGATTCTATGTATCTACATGTTGTCAGGTAGTCGCAGCTTAGGAACCTCTTGGCTTAGCATCTCCAACATGTCAAAGGGTCCCAATCATCGTGGTTTGAGCTTCAAGTTGCTTGGTGCACGTAGTTATACCTTCGTGAAGTTAAGCAAAACCCTGTATCCAACTTTGAACTCCTCGTTTTGGCGATGCTTATCAGCATGCCATCTCATGGCTACTTGATTTTTGCATTGGTTTGACGTGTCTCCTCCAAGATTGCACATTTTTCTCGCCAATGTGTGTCGACAGCCAGGATGTGACTTTTGGTCTGCAAAACAATCAGAGTGGTTGGGTCTTCTCTATAGACTACGTAAAATGGTGTTTTCCATGTTGAAATACAGGTTACAACGTTGTACACAAACTCAGAAAACTAGTGGTTTGATTGCCCAGTCAGTGTCGTTCGGTTTGCACACGGTTTGAAGGAATTATTTGAGCGTTTGGTTGGTCTGCTCGGTTTGTCCATCAATTTGCGGATGGAACGCTATTCAAAGTTGGAGTCGACTACCATAGCGCTACATCAAATCTTGCCATGACTGGTTCGTAAACTATGCATCTCCATTACTGATGATTTATTTTGGAATCCCATGTAGTTGGATGACCTTGTTTAGAAATTGTTGCGTTGCTCCATCCGTGCTTACATCCGTATAAGTGGAGATGAAGTGTGCCATCTTTGAGAAACTGTGGATGACAACGAATATGGTGTCAAATCCTTCCGGTGTGATAGGCAAACATGTTACAAAGTCCATCAATATGTCAATCCTCGGTTTCTCTCATATATAGAATGATTGATGTAGACCAAGAGGTTTCATTTGTCAACTCGTGTGTCCTTGGAATATGTTGTACCTTTTGCACAAGTTTGCAATGTCAACCCCCATTTTGTTTCAAGAATAGTATTTGGCGAGTTTCTTTCCAGTCTTGTCAACTACAAAGTTGCCTCCTTGGCCGGTGTTATGGCATTCTTCCAGAAGCATGCATTGTAGCTCCTCGACTTTGGGGAGGAAGACCTAGTTTTTCTTCTTCTTGCATTAATAAGAGCCTCCAAAGTGGAACTTTCACGTGTCCTAGGAATCATGATTTTCATATCCATATGCAAACAACATCCCGACATAAAGGTCGGCTTGAATATATACTGCATTGACCTCCACGAGACAAGGCTGTTGCCTCAACGCAACAGTTAGATTTATCTTTCCTAGCCAATACTCCATTTTGCTGTCGCAGTTGGACTCATGGAATTCTGCCTAATGCCTTTCTCTTTGGTTGAGGTTTTGATTACATTTTTAGGTTCTTCAGGGCATAATGGCCCGTTCAAAGCACGCACTTACAGTTCACATGGGAGCGTCATGTTACAAAAACGTGAATAATTGGAATCATCTCCTTCACGTGGACGTCGTATTTGAGTATTGCACCATGAAGCTTCCGAAACATGAACACTATGGGATGTTCTCCTCCGCTGTTGTCCTGTACGACAACTACCCAAATTGCTCGATGAGAGGCATTCCTAGCATGAATTAGTTGGCCGTTGGATCTGTTAATCAAAGGGTCTACGCGGAGGTCAAAGATTTACGTAAAGACATAAAAGCTTCTTTTTTGTTGTCTTCCAAATTTCACTCGCCATATTGCGGGTGAGGCCCAAAAGAAGCGTTGACTCTCGCGCATAATCCTTCACAAACCTTCCATAACAACTTCAAAATCTGAGGCAATCCTGTACGTCATGCAGTTTTGTTGGAATTGAATCAATGGATTACTCTCTTCCGTTAATGATTAAGCATAGAAAACTCATTCATCTTTCACCAAAGACGAACTTTGAGAGTTTCCCGTACGACATTTCCTGATCATGATTCAGGACAACATGCTAAAGGTATCGTTGATGATTCACTCACATTCAAGGTACACCTCGACAAAATCCTTGAGGTATTAAAAAAATGTTGTTCATTGTTGCCATGAAAATTACAAGGCCAATTTTCAAAACATCCTCATTGGTGATGTTAATTTTGTGATATCCACTCTATAGATCAATTTTGTTGAAAATTCTTGCTCCATGTAGCTGGTCAAAGAGCTCGTCCTCCTGTACCAAGGGGTAACGTTGCTTCATTGTGATGACTTTTAATGTCCGATAATCCATATAAACTTGCACTTTGTAAGTTTTCTTTTTCATGAACAGTACTAGTATGGCGTATAAACAAACAAATGGTCGGATGAACCCCTAACACTGCATATCATTATGTTTTTTGGAGCTCGTGGTTGCTCATTTGGAAAGTCTATCTGACGAATGGTCTGCTTCTCTGATTGAACTTTATTGGGTGGTTGATGTTGCTTTTGGGAGGGAGTTTGCGTGGTTGTTCGTCTTCAAAAACCCTTTCAAATGTTCTAAGGATTGGAGCAAACTAATCTTGTACGTTTGCATATTTCAATGCCGATTTTGCTCATAAGGCTGATGAGGCGAGTAAATTTGGTGCATTATCCACTCGTTACTCGTGTTGCTCAGATCAACGTGGACCAACCACGTTGAGGCAACCCTCCTCAAATATCTTTTTACCACTTTGAGAAAGATTGGCTTGGCCGGTGGCTGTCGTGCTCGTGTAGTCACTGTTGCCATAGTTTTGTCACTTTCCGCTTGCGGACTGAATTTAGGCTGTGACACAAAGCAGGAAGATGAATTGCCTGTCATGTTCAATGTCAATTCCGCCGCAGCTCTAATTTATTTGCGAATTCTCCTAGTACATTACATCTAGCTCGAGGATCACCTTGTAGTCATTCATTGGGCGAGATCTCCAAATAATTAGGTTTTTCACTTCCTCAATTTGTAAAATTAACGACTTTAGTCCAATGTTGCCCAGTCATTTGTCTAGAATTTTACCTTTAAGAGTTCCAGGTGTGTGCCTAGAACCAAGCCTTCTCATCAATTTGTTGAACAAAAGACTATGAAATGAACCTTCAACAAGTAACGCCAGTAGACATTTACGACTTTTGCAACCCATGAGTTCCACTCCAAGTAGTATTGACGACTGTTCGTCCTTGTATCCCTTGACAAACGTTTGAATCTCATGTACCCCCGTATTAGGCAATGGTTTGGTGCACATTTATCAATGTCGGTAGGACGATTGCTGTCTATTCTTGCTCTTTGATGTTTCTCTACTTGTCTCCATCTTTTTGATTTTTTTGTTGCTTTCCCCTTTTTGGTTTCGCTTGGGACAAATGCTTGTGATGTGTTTCATCTTTCCACAGCTGAAGCCGGTCCATTTTTCTC
Organism: Penium margaritaceum; assembly: GCA_023375785.1. Taxonomy (NCBI): domain Eukaryota; kingdom Viridiplantae; phylum Streptophyta; class Zygnematophyceae; order Desmidiales; family Peniaceae; genus Penium; species Penium margaritaceum. The sequence continues at coordinate 11,963 of SZWC01006315.1, read as the reverse complement.
CTTTTTGCTTAATAGCATTGACTTTCATTGCGGTTGAGCTCTGTTAGTTCTACAACCGATGCCCACCACTATAAACCGTTCAAATCTGCATTTTGTGCCTAAAAATTCGTTGAATTTGGAATTGACATGCACATAGTGAAGGCATTCATCATCTGTGATTACTTGCGAGAAACTGTTGGTGATGTCGTAAATCGCACGTGCTTGAGGAATGTCACGTTTGAGGCCGATGTTTCATTCAAAGCAAAGTTCATCCCTTGTGAGGTTGCATCTGGTGATATTCTCGTGAAAGGTGTACGTGTTTTTTGCCATACTGGCTCGTTCTAGCTAGTAGAAGACTTCCATTTTCTAATTCATCTTGCTAAAAAGAGCGACGCTTGCTTGAATCGTTATAGCCAGTAGCAAACCTCCATTTTCTGATTGACTCATTCTAGCTGATAGCAAACCTCCATTTTCTGGTTTATTTTGCAGATGCGAGCACCAGGTTCTGGGGTGAACTCGCACAAGTTCTATGGAGGAGTGTTTGGTAATCTCCACTTTGTGTGCACCCGCTTGAGTGATGGTATGCCTAATGCTAACGATGTTGTAGCCTTTGGATCTTTTTCTTTGGCTACTTACTTCTGTTTGATGGCTATGAGATCGGCCAACCAGCTTAAGGATGTGCCAAGTTAAAGTGAGGCCGCGAAGTTTATACTTACATCGACAAAGTAAGCCCCAACAGCAATGATGTACACTTCCAAACACGTTAGGATGATCTTCACAGTTGGTCCTTTGAGGTTTGACGAGTTAAAGAGTTCACAGAGACCTGAGAAAATTTGGTCCCTGTTGATATTGAATGATATGGTTAGTACCGCTTCATCTACTTTTCATTCTCAAATTTTGACTTGAATACGGTGGAGTGGTCCACCGAGCGTGCGCAAGAACAATTCCATTTTCGCCTATCATCCGTTGAAAATTATAACCTTGTCATATGTCAATGATGGAGACGTGTTGATTTGTGGTTTGCGCGTGACTTGCATGTTGGTAACATTAATCCCAAAATACGTCATGTGGATTGATGTTCCAAATGTCACTTAATCCTTGCCCTCATTGAGGTTGTGGAGCCCCTTAGGCTATCGTCGGTGTCTTCGTGGGTTATCAAATTTTTCGCTGGGCGCTCTCGCTCCTTCCGTCGACCTGGTTGCAAGGTTTGCAATTCTCCTGTCATTGGAGATGTGCTAGAAGACACGTGTGAATCTCGAGCGTGTGTGAGAAACGGTCTTGTGTCCTTCTTGAGTCGCTGCGCTTGGATAGCAAGTGTTACACGGGTCAGAAGTGAAGTGGTGCACAGTTGAAAATAAGACTAGTCAACTTTCACAGATTTGGGGTTAGATGGGAATTTTGGAGAAGTGGGAAGCATACTTTATTACATCAAGTGTTAAAATTTGAAAATGTATATACAAGATGCTATCACAAGAAAATGAGGCTCGGTCAAGTCGTTTCAAGCTTTTATGCTTCGCATGATGCAACGCCTTGCTTCAATTTGTCGAATCGTGTAGTCACTTGTTAGTTCGTTGATGGCTTCGAGAATAAAAATATTGTTTGCGAGGGTCGTCAAATTTTCTCAATGGATTGATGCTAGTAGTCTTGAGAGGTCAAAAGTGTCACGACAAGGTTTGAGCGAGTTCTGAAAATGTCCGGAAAAAGGTCTTTTATCGCACGAGAGTTCAGGGGTGTTCGGCGTAATTCCCCCGCGACCAAGTTGCAAAGTAGTTCAAAGGTGGTGAGGTAAGAAAAAGCTTGCCCAAACTTCTAGCCTTATGTATGCTTGTTTAACATATCAATAAATTCATACATGAAAAGTTTTTTCATGAGAAAATGTTGACAAGAAAATAACAATACAACTTTTCAAACATCTTTCACAAAAACAACATTTTCCCATGCAAAAAATGATATCGCACCCATGCTTATGATGCCTTTGTTTTTGTATTGGTGAAAAGAAATTGAAGGAAACAAATTGTGCAGGTTGCATCGAATTTTATTCAATCATTCAAAATGTATAATTTATGTTTTTATTGAAATTTCCCCATAAACTTGGTTATCTAAGATGAAACATTTTCCACAGTTTTTTGGGTATATTTTCTAGTATGTAATAATGATTCTTCCAAGGGACCATCATGTATTGCCTTTAAAGAACTGCCCACCACAAAGAAGTAATCAAATGTTCAAATGTACTAAATTGAATATTTTAAAAAGCCTTTTTGCATTCAAAAAACAAAGGAACGAAAATTTGGGTCTAATTGTTTAAAGGTTTCAAGAATTTATTAGGTGTGGATATCTTGAAGAAAAAATAATACCAAACTCATTTGAGATCGTGATTTAAATAAAAAGTGAAAGCATTCCATCAAAAGAGCAAAAATCATATGAAATAAATTGTTATTCATAATCTTGAATATTTTCTATGAATACTTACTGGTTAGAAATGTTACATGATCATGATTTTGTGTCCAGACGTGCCTCTAAATGTTTAGATGGTTTGATGAATCAGATCGTT
>SZWC01006314.1:114412-142182 GCA_023375785.1 Penium margaritaceum | reverse complement strand
AGACTCGACACGCATGGTGCGGACGGCGTCGGCCATAGTCCGGTTCCACCGCTCGGAGACACCGTTCTGGGCAGGTGTGTAGGGTGCCGAAGTCTCGTGGTGGATCCCGCGGGAGGCGAGGAAAGTCATGGCCTCACCCATGTACTCGCCACCGCGATCGGAGCGAAAGCGGCGAAGGGAGCGGCCACACGCGCGCTCGGCGAGGACAAGCCAGTCCTGGATGGCCCAGGCGACATCGCTCTTCTGCCTAAGACAGAAGACCCAGCGAAAGCGAGAGTAGTCGTCCGTGAGGGTGAGTACATAGCGGCCATGCTCGCCGACAGACTCGGTGGGGAGAGGGCCCATGACATCCGAGTGGACAAGGTCGAGGGGGGCGGATGCACGAGAGGCAGACAAGGGGTACGTGGACCGGTGCATCTTCCCCTGAGCGCAGACAATGCACTCTGTGGGGCACGGGAGAGGGAAAGTCTCCGGGTCAAGGCCCGATGCAGGCTGGGTGCGAAGCATGCTGTCCACAGCGGCAGAGTGGACGTGGCAGAGGCGGCGGTGCAAGAGGCGGGTGTGCTGAGGAGAAAGCGTGCTGGTGATGAGCACATGGCCTGTGGCGGCCGACGAGGAGGAGACGGGAGAAGAGGAGGAGAGACGGGGAACATGCCACAGGTTGCCACGGGCGGTGGCGTGCAGGACGACAAGACCAGACGGACGCAACGACACAGTGCCAACACCACGCGAGTGCACGACATCCATGCTCATGCGGTCAAAGGCAGTCACGGACAGGAGGCTGAGCTCGAGACCAGGGACGAAGAGGACATCGGTCAGAAAGACGTCACCGGCAGGACCACGAAAACGAACGACGCCAACACCACGGACAGGTAACACCTGCCCAAAACCCGTCCGGACACCGGAGACATCGCCGACGGGACCGAGCATACTGAAGGCCTCACGAGAGGCCGTCATGTGATGCGTGGCCCCGGATTCGATGATCCAGGTCTCAGCAGGATCCTGGACCGGGGTCGCTAGATCGCTAACGGTCACATGGCAGCAGGCGAGGGACGCAGATGCGGTGGACGGAGGCGCGAAACGGGACTGCCAATCGTCAAGCCAAGCAATATCATCAAGGAGAGGGGCGGAGGAAACCACGGGCGACGATGAGACATACGATGAAACGGGACATGACCGCAGCTCAGTCTCAGTCATGCAGGGCTGGGCAGCAGAGCAGGAGGTGATGCAACTCGCATTTCCCTGGGGAGGAGGGCGAGGCAGGCCGAGATGGAGAGCGATGAACTGCTCCAGCTGACGCTCACGGGAGGAGGGCCCGGGAGTGTAGACGGAGTGCGGAGTGACGGCGCCTGAGCTCGGGTAGTAGGAGAGCTGCACTGGTGAAGGAAGCGGGGGCGCCGACGGCTCCGAGTAGTACTGCTGCGGCGCGGGTGTCTGCGGGACAGGCGGAGCTGCCGGAGTGGCAGAGCCGCTGGACGAGGTCAAAGTGGTCGGGCCAGCAGCGGCGACGGCGGCAGAGGCGAGGCGTCGCTCCCGCTGGCGTCGCATGGTAGCGACGATGCGCGCCTCGTCCGTCGGGATAGGGCACGTGTACCAGCCATGCCCGGGCTGACCACAGTTGTGGCAGACCGAGCCACCACCGCTGGAACCTGTCGACGACTGCTGCTGCTGCTGCTGCGGCTGAACCTTGCCTTTCTTGTTTTGGTTCTTCTTCTTCTTCCCCGACGACGATGAGGCTGCTGCGGCGGTGGAGGCGACGGCCACGGAGGCAACGGCAGGGGAGGCGACAGCGGGGGAGGCGACGGCAGGGGATGCAAGCGCCTCCGTACGATGGAGCTGGGACTCCTGGCGAGCTTCCTCAATACGGAGGAAGAGCTCGTATGCCCAGGGCATGAGGGTCGCCATGGTGGAGAGGACGTCCTGGGGGTAATGTACAAAGACGTCGGCGTAGTCGCTAGTGGCGTCGCGCTTTACGGTGAGGAGCGCGGACAGAGGGGGCGGAGCAGATGTGCCGAGACGACGGAGGATGTCCTCCGCCCGCTGCCAGTAGGCAGTGACCGTCTCAGTCTCCCCCATGTGCAGGGAGTTGAACTCCCGGAGCAGACGGCTGATCTCAACGTCGCTGGATAGGCGATGGGGCCTGGTGAGGACGTGCCAGGCGGCTGCACGGTCTGGGATGGCGCCAGCCGTGACGTCGCCGAGGAAAGGTTCTAAGGCCAGGCGGGAAGCTGGAGGGGCGACCTGGACAAGAGCACGGACGGCGCGACCAGCGTCATACAACTGGTCGGCCTGGGTGGAGTCGTAAGGGAGGGTGTAGTATGCCCACAGGCCCTCACCCTGCGCCCAGATCCGGAAGCTGAGCTCCCAGCTCCGGAACTGCTCGCCGGCCTGAAGCGGCGGCGGCGGCGTCTCAAAGTCCTTCTGCCTGCGGCTGGCACCCGGAGTGGGACCAAGGACGGAAGTGACTGTCTGCCGCTGACGCTGATTCTGCTATTGTGCCAGGTAGTACGTGGCAGCAGACACAGCTGGGTTGGCGTGCCCTGGAGGTATGAAGGACGGCAGCGCGCTGGTGGCGGTTTGGGAGGCGACTGGCTGCAGCGCCGCAAGCTGCTGGGTCAAGGCGGCGAGTTGCTGCTGAAGAGCAGCAAGCGGGTCAGGGGTGCCGCCAACGTTACCCGTGAGCCGCTGCTGCTGCTGCTGATGCTGGAGAGGCGGCGGCTGCTGTTGTTGCAGGGGCGGCGGCTGCTGCTGTATGGGCGGCGGCTGCTGCTGCTGTAGCGGTGGCGGTTGCTGCTGTAGAGGCGGCGGCGGCTGCTGCTGCAGGGGCGGTGGCTGCTAGTGTATGGGCGGCGGCTGCTGCTGCTACAGCAGTGGCGGCTGCTGTTGTACAGGCGGCGGCGGCTGCTGTTGCAGCGGCGCCGGCTGCTGCTGGATGGGCGGCGGCTGCTGCTGCAGTGGCGGTGGCGGCTGCTGCTGTAGAGGCGGCGGCTGCTGCTGCTGCAGCGGCGGCAGCTGCTGTTGCAGAGGCGGTGGCTACTGCTGCTGCAATGGAGGCGGCGGTTGGTTCTGCTGCGGCGGCGGCGGCAGCTGTTGGTCATGCGGCGGCGGCGGCTGTTGCTGCTGCAGCGGCGGCGGGTGCTTCTGCTGCTGCTGGTGCTGCAGCAACCGCTGCACGAAAGGAGGGGTGGGGTCCCCCCATCAGAGGAGGACCCCTCGTCAGGACTTTCAGCCATGCGTTGGTGTCTTCTCCCCCTTTTTTGTTTTTATTTTTTTTTTGTTCAGGTTTCAACAAGGGGTTGGGGGAGTGGGGAATCTACCCACTCCTCTAGCCTTCCCTTTTTTCCCATTTCACCCTCACCCCCCTTTTTTTTGTTTTTTTTGTTCATGATGTCAACAGTGACGTCAGCAGTGACGTCAGCGGTGACGTCAGCAGAGAGGTGCTGACGTCAGCAGCGGCGAATGTAGGGACCGCTGCTGCTGCTGTTGGTGCTGATGTTGTTGCAGCTACTGCTGCTGCTGCTGCTGCTGCTTCTGTTGCTGCTGCTGCTGCTGGTGCTGTTGCTGCTGCTGCTGCTACTGCTACTGCTGCTGTTGCTGCTGCTACTGCTGCTGCTGCTGTTACTATTGCTGCTGCTGCTGCTGCTGCTGTAGCTGTTGCTGCTGCTGCTGCTGCTGCTGGAGCCGTGTGCTGCTGCTGCTGCTGCTGCTGCTGCTGCTACGGGTGCTGCAGCTGTTGCTGCTCGTGCTGCGAGCTGCAGTAGTTGCTGTGGATGTTGCAGCTGCAGCAGCGAGCTGCTGCAGCTCACTGCTACAGCTGAATGCTGCTGCAGCTGCTGCGTGCTGCAGCAGCTGCTCGCTGCAGCTGCAGGCGGCTGTAGCGAGCTGCGGGGGTGGGGGAATTTTTTTGTTGTCTTTTTTTTTCTCTTTTTTTTTTCCTTGTCACAGCGGGCAGCAGCCCGCTGCCTGCTGCGAGCAGCGGGATGCTGCTCGCACAGCAGCAGCGAGCTGCTGCTTGCTGGCAGCAGCGGGCTGCTGCTCGCTGCTCGCTCGCTGCGAGCAACGAGCAGCAGCAGCCGCGGCTGGCAGCTGCTGCTAGCTGCTGCTAGCTGCTGCTGCTGCTGCTGCAACTGGCGGCTGCTGCGGCTCGCTACAGCAGCTCCTGCAGCCCGCTGCTGCTGCTGCACGCTGCTGCAGGTGCTGCGTACTGCGACTGCTGCCCGCTGCTGCTGCGGGCTGTTGCTGATGCTGCACGTTGCTGCTGCTGCTGCACGCTGCTACTACTGCTGCTGCTGCGGGCTGCTGCTGCTGCTGCTGCGAGCTGCTGCTGCTGCACGCTGCTGCTGCTGCTGCTGCGAGCTGCTGCTGCTGCGGGCTGCTGCTGCTGCTGCTGCGTGCTGCTGCAAGCTGCTGCTTCTGCATGCTGCTGCTGGTGGTGCCAGTCACTGCACCTGAGTGGCGTCGCCGCGTGCGTCGTCGCCCACAGACGTCAGACGCCGCCTGCCGCTCACCTCCTCGCGTCACGCGTGGGGGTGAGTGCTGCCGAAAAAATTTCGGCAGCATTTCCCCTGGCCCAGTGGCCGTTGGAAAAATCCTGACGCCGCCACCAGGAGGGTCAATGCTGCCGGGAAAAATCCGGCAGCATTTCCCCTGCACTGGCGCGTATGGGGGTCCGCCGGCGTTGTCTGGCACCTGTTCGCCAGTCTTCTGCTGCTGCTGCTACGCTCTGGCTCTGATACCAAAAAGGAAACTATGCAGCGTGTTGGGGCAGCAACGTTGTTGATGCAGCGTGCGGGCTTCCACGCTCGTTGCTTAGGTCAGCTGCCCCCTCAGTCTGCTGCTCTAGAGTCTAAGTCTGGAAGCTCTGGGTTTTGTTACTCAGAAACGCGCGCGCCAGAGTTAGCGCCAGAAAGCAGCTGAAAACTGACAATGACTGATTAGGAATGAAGAATGAACAACAATGGGAGACCCCTCCAAGTTCTAGGCCCCCCCCCAGCTCTGTAGAGCTTGTTACTCAGTTCAACAGCCAATCAGAAAATAGCTCAGTTCNAACAGGGCCATGCAACATGCAACTGGGACCCTAGGCAATGCATGACGATGCAGACGCAATGGGACGCGCTGGACGCATGCAAGCAGCAAATGCGGTGTCAATGACCGCCGGCAGCACGACCGCCGAGGAGGCCTGCCGATGGAGCTGAACGCGTCGCCTGAGAGAGGAGGCTCCAGCGAACTGCAAGAAGACCTCAGCGTGCGTCGGCTCCACCGGACGACACTCCATCAGCGTCGAGTCTCGCCGTCAGTCATCTGCACGCCGATGTACACAAGCCGGGAGGACACAACAGAGCACAATGAGAGATGCGAAAAAACCAACATGTATTTCCTTACGAGCAGGGTCGCGGCGGCGGGCAATGTTTGGACAACATCAGGCAAAACAGAGGGGACTTAAAACAATATTAGTTTATGTGGCGGGAAAACTACGCATAGATAAATGCGGGAAAACTAATTCATTTGACCAACGAAGCGATTGTAAAGGGTTACCATGGAACCCAAAAAAAGGCTGCATGATTGTCGGCGCAGAGATAAATGCAGAAGAACTTATCTTGTTGCCACGCGAAGCGATTGTAAGAGTGTTACTTTTTAACCGAAAAATGGGTGGCGACCTAGGAGAAGTTTTTCGAATGGGGGCGACAGTCGTTCTCAAAATGGGGGTGTCTCAGACATAGTCGGCCGAAAATAGGGGCGATCGGGGAATTAGTCGCGAGGCCAAGGATGTAGCGCGAGGTGTGCCACGTGGCCTGAATTGGCCACCTCGCGCTATAGAGGAGGAGCGACATAGAGGGAAAAAAACAACATTAAATTCTGCTCGCCAATGGACTGAAGGGGTTGGATCCAACCCAACGTACAGTCCTCACTCTCCTGTCCTGGCATCGGACTAGTCATTCCGTACTATCCGGAGTCTGTCCGGAAATCTTGGTCGATGTCCGTGATTTTTTTCAACTGGGTCGACCCTGCCTATGCGTCCGCGGACGTGGGGGGGCACACAGTCCTACAAATTTGTGCACCCTGATTGGTGGATGTGTCAGAAGAATGACCGATCCACTGAACAACCCAGGTACAAATGCGAAAAAACTAATTTATTTACCCAGCGAAGCAATTGTAATAGGGTTACTATGTAACCCAAAAAGACAAACCACAAGGAAAACACTACAAGTTGGATAAAAGGCGAAGAGTGTCCCAGCAAGTCTTCAGGAAGCCGTGGCAGAAATGGAAACTACCTAGGTGCGCAGGTTGGGGCAGTAGCGTTGTTGGTGCAGCTTGCGCGAACTCACTCTTGTTTCTTGCCAAGGCAAAGCAACAGCGGCTCTGCTGAGCCCAAGTTTGAGAGCTCTGGTTTGGTAGCCAGAAATACAGGCGCTAGAGTCAGCGTCAGAACTGCAGCGGAATGAAGCAATGACTGATTAGGAGTGAAGAATGAGCAACTGACTGAGACCCCTCTCACTACTAGCCTCACCTCAGCTCTATGAGGCTTGCTACTTAGAAAACCACCCAACCAAGAAAATCCTAGCATTATCCTATCTGGTAGAATTTCCTGGGTGAGCCCTGCCAGACACCAAACAGCCCCAAAACCGGGTGTTGTCCGTTTTGCCTAAAAACTGGATCATACCAAAAAAAAACCACGCTGCAAACGTAGTCGTGCAGTGAGAATCAGCAAGAAAAATAGCTACTTGGAGTTACCGTTGCCCCAACTCGGAGGCCGGCTACAATGCTCCTGAGAGCTATCTACGACTACTGATGACGCGACAGCCAAGGGTCGCTGCCGATGGAGCTGGCCGTCTGAGGGCATAGTGTCAGAAGTGCCGCTCGGCTTCACGGCAACGCGTCCACTCCATCGAATAGCGTCCCGTCGGCATGAACGTCCATCCAGTCAGTCTTCTGCACGAGCATGTGCACCAACTGAGATGTCACATTATAATGTAGTGAGGGTAGTCCACGAACAAACAACACCACTCCACCATGACCCAAAGGCGTCATTGTACATGAATATGCTGAGGTAATTCTCCCCCATGGTCCCCAACCGGACACTTAGTATACGAGCGAAAGGAGAAGGATCACACGTGTAAAGAGGATGAGAAACAGGAACTCATGCAAGCAGAAGAATCACACCACATGCATTCAAGGAAGCAATCCAACCCTACTCACGGCCTTCTTGAACGAGTTGTGCTTCAGCGCCTTAGTGAGGAAGTCAGCCGACTACTTCATCGTCTTGACCCACACGATGTGAACGGTACCCTCATGCAACAATGAACGTGCATAGTGATACTCAATATTGATGTGCTTCGTACTTGCATGGTGGACATCATCATTGTCGGCAACCGCAACGGCATTCTTGTTGTCACAATGCAAGGTGATGGACGACACAGGCTCACACAACTCATCCAACAAGCGTCACAGCCACACGCTTTCACATGCACCAGCGTCCAAAGCCACGTACTCTGCCTCTGCTGTGTTGCGTGCGACACAACCGTGCTTCCCGTTGCGCCATGACACTACCGTGTCCCCGATAAGAAAGATCCAACCAGTGCGACTCTTCCCATCGGGACTCCATGCCTAGTCACTGTCAGTGTACCCCACGGCCGCCACGGACGGTTGGCGATGGAAAATGAGGCCTCGATGTGGGATGGAGACCACATACCGCAACACATGGATGGCTGCATCAAAATGCAACTGGTGTGGAGCCTGCGAGAACTGGACGAGGACATTCCCAACAAAGGCGATGTTGACACGTGTTTTGGTGGTAAGAAATATGAGTGACACTATGATGCGGAGGAACACCGTGATGTCTATCGCTACACCTAGGGTGCTGGTGTTAACAGCCTTCAGCTTCGCTTACCTATATGGGGTCATCGGGATGGAAGCGCTAAGGACAGTCGTCAGGAGATCGACGAAGCGGTCAGCTAGCGTCTGAACGTACGCTGCCCGATGTACCCGCATGATGTTGTGCGCAAGATCACGCTCAATCTCCATGCCAACAAACACCTTCGCCGGCCCGAGATCCTTCATCTTGTAGGTCGCCTTGAGCAGCTCCTTCACTCGCTTGATAGTGGCAAGGTCGGGAGACACGATAAGTAGGTCATCCACGTAGACGAGGATCGTAGCGAATGGTGTCCCAGGAGGGTTGATGAAGAGTGCGGGGTCTGTGGTGCTATGGATAAATCCATCCTTCAGAAGGATACGACTAATCTCGATGTTCTAGTACCGAGGAGACTTCTTGAGGCCATATAAGGTCTTCCGCCAAGGGGCTGGACCATGTAGAGTTCCTCACCATCGAGAGGACCGTGAAGAAAGGCATTGCTCATTTCCATCTGGTGGAGCTCCCAACCATGCTCTGTGACTAGGCTGAAGAGCGCCTGGCTGGTGGTGAAGCGGCCAACCGGAGCAAAGACAAGGTCGCAGTCAACTCCATCAACCTGGGAGAAGCCCTTTGCAGTGAGCTGGGCCTTGTATTTATCCAGAGTGCCATCAGGCTTCCACTTCCACCGAAAAATCCACTGCGCTCCGATGGCCTTGTGGCCAGGGAGAAGCTCCACAAACTCGTACACTACGTGCTCGTCAATGGAAGCCATCTCCCCCCGACAGGCAGCCTCCCAGTGGTCTACGTCGGGAGTGGTACTGGCCTCACGTAGTCTCTCTGGGTCTGGTGCCAGTGGGGAAGGCAGCGCCGTCAACGCACGCGCGACGCAATGTCCTAAGGAGCTCGGGCTAGGGTGGCAGAGACCGCACGGCGATGCTCCTAGGAGATGAGAGCATAGCGCTAGGCCGGGCCTGGGTGAAGATCTTGAGCAACGAGGCGAAGGGCCGTTAGGCCAAGGACCTTGATGCCGGGCTCACCGCTCACAATAGTGTGAGGGGAGGAAGGTGTGTCGACGGGTGTGCTGGAGGCTGGATGGGGGGCCCTGGTGCGAGGACCCGGGGGAGGCGCCGGCTTACAAGGCAAGAGGATGCCACCGGGAGAGTGAATGTAGACCTGGTGCGCCGGAGTGCCAGTGACGCCAGAGGGAGTCTGGCAAGGACGAGGTGGCAAGGTGGGGGTAGGCAATGGCTTCAATGTCGGGGCACCGCTAGGCGTGGACGGATCCATGGAGGCGGGTGCCGAGGCCGAAGGAGGGTCAGTCAGGGGGTCAGGCTGGGCTAGTGACTCAGCGGAGGACTCCATCTCTGACAGGTGCGCGTCATTGCCGGCAGGGGAACTGCTCGGTGAGGTGGATGGTGGGGGAGGAGCACCTGGGTCATCGGATGCCGGGGATGTGGATGTAGGTGGGACGACCAATGCCTCTGGACCCGGATCGGCGGCTCGACAAGAATCTCCTCCATGAGACGACAGCAACAAGAGCACAAAGGAGGCAGACCGTATGTGAGGGAGGTCACGAGGGAAAAGGTCCTCAAAGAATAGGGCATCATAGGACTCAACGATGCGATGTCGGACTGGGTTCCAGAAGTGCCAGGCCTTGGACTAATGCAAGACACGGACGAAGGTACAAAGACGGCTGCGAGGGAAAAGATTGCCATCCCGATGGTCCTCAACGAGCCAAACACTAGCGACACACCCCCTGACACGGGCAAGCCAAAGATCGGCCCGCTGACCATACCATAACGCATACGGCGTGGCCTGGCGGGGAAGGGGACCATGAGGAACGCAGTTCTACACATGTCATGTTGGACATGGCCTCAAAGAAGAAGCCTTCGGACAAATCGGACTTGACACGCATGGTACGGAAAGCATCGGCCATGGTGCAGTTCCAGCGCTCAGAGATACCGTTTTGCTGCTGTGTCCTAGAGGTGGATGTCGCATGAAGAACCTCATGACTGGCGAAATAGGCAGATATGTACCCCATGTAGTCACCACTGCAGTCAAACCAAAAGCGACGAAGGGTGCGGATGCACTCGCGCTCGACCGCGAGGTGCAAAGCGCGGATGGCAGAGGCCACATCGCTCTTCCAGCGGAGACAGATAACGTAGCGATAGCGGGAGTAGTCATCCATGAGGATCAACACGTACTGACCACACTCGACAACAAATGCAACCGACAAAGGGCTCATGAGGTCCGAGTGGACGAGCTCCAATGGGTGGATAGCCTGAGAGGAGGAAGCAGGGTAGGAGGATTGGTGCATCTTGCCGTGGGCGCAGTCGATGCACTTGCAGTGACAAGGCCACTGGAAAGTGGAAGGATCAAGTCCGAGCATGGGTTGGATACGGAGCATGCTGTCGACAGAATCAGAGTGTACGTGTCACAGGCAACGGTGGAGATGGTGGACGTGCTGGGAGGAAAGAACAATGGTGAAAAACATGTGGACAGTTTCGGACGAGGGAGGGGAGACGGATGAAAGAAGATGGGTGACGTGCCGGAGGTTGTCACGACAGAGAGCACAAAACATGACCTGACCGGACAGGCGGAGTGAGATGGTGCCAATGCCACTTGAGTGTCAAACGTCCATGCTCATGAGGACGAGAGCCGTGACAGAGAGGAGGTTGAGTTCCAAACCAGGCACATACAACACGTCGGTCACGAAGACGTCACTAGCCGGACCAGGAAAGCGAACGACGCCAACACCGCAAACTGGTAAGATCTGCCCGGATCCCGTCCGGACACTGTGAACATTGCCAACGGGACCGATCATACTAAACACATGTCGACAAGACGCCATGTAATGCGTGGCACCGGAGTCAATGATCCAAGAGCCATCAGGGTCGCGGATGGAGGCCGTGAAATTATAATGAGCAACAAAACAAGACGCGGGAAGGGGGACGAAGGTCTCAAGCTGAGTAGATGGGACCGACGCAGAACGATCATGCCAGTCATCCAGCCATGCGACGTCATCCAAAGCGGGCTCCAAAAAGCAACATACGGCTTCCCCGAGATCACCTCGGAGGTCGGTCCCTGGCTCACAGTGTGAGACCTCTTGGCTAGTAGTTACAAAATTCGTACTTCCTTGGGGATGTAGTGTGATGCCAAGATGAGTGGTGATGAAACTCTGTAGCTGGCGAATCCGAGCAGCGGAGTCGATGGGTACCATGGATTACAAGGTCACAGCTCCATAGGGGGGGTACGAGCTCCAGTGGGATGGAGCATACTACTGTTGGGGGTGGTATAGCGGCTGCGATGGAGCATACTAATGCTGTTGCAGTGGCAGAGCATGCTCTGGTGGCTACGATGGAGCATACTACTACTGATGGAGAAGAGACGGCGGAAGCTGTGGTCAAGGCTGAAGAGTCGGCTGCGGGGAAGAAGGAAGTGTCATGGAGTAGGTAGTGGCCATAGTGTTTTCAGGAGAGAAAGGAGTGCCGGTGGCAGCAGCGGAGGTGCCAAGGCGACACTCACGCTCACGGCGCATGGCAACGACAATACGGGCCTCCTCAATAGGGATGGGGCACGTGTACCATTCGTGTCTCGTCTTGCCACAGTTGTGGCACGTCAGGGAAGAGCCACCGGAGGAGGACTACTGTCCTTTGTCCTTGTCCTTCTTCTTTCCTTTGCCCTTGGTACTGCATGAGGAGGGAGTGCCGGTGGAAGTGGTGGAGGAGCCGCCAGAGGTGGCAGCTACGATCGCGGAAGAGCTACTGCGCTGAAGCTATGTGTCCTTGTGTGCTTCCTTGATGCCGAGGAAGAGCTCGTATACTCAGGTCATCAGAGTGTTCTGGGCCGCCAGTGCCTCGAGGATGAGGAGGCCGTAGGGGACGAGGATGTCAGCAAACTCAGGGGTGGCACCATTCTTCATGGTGAGGAGGACAGCAAGCGGGGGAGGCACGGCTGTCTTGATCCGGCATAGGATATCCTGAGCACAACGCCAGTAGGCGGTGAAGGACTCGGACTCCCTCATGCGAGGGGAGTTGAACTCCTTCAGGAGGCAGCTGACAGCTGCCTGGCCAGAGGCGCGATACGTTCGTGTCAATGTGTCCCAAAATCGTCGGGTGTCAGCGGTGGTATTTTCAGCGACGTCACCTAGGAACGGCTCAAGAACAGTGCGATCAGCATCCGTTGTGGCAAGGATGAGTGCGCGGACTGCATGGCCTGCCTCAAGCACCTGCTCCGGGACGGCCTTGTCATGCGAGAGAATGTAGTACGGCCACAGACCCTCCCTTTATGCCCGGATGTGGTAGAGCTGTTCCCGGGACGGGAACTGCTCATCTCCGGTGAGTACCAATGGAGGGGACTCAAAGTCCTTGTGCCGAGAGGGGCCAGCCGCACCAGCTCCTAGGACACTAGTGACAGTCTGCTGCTGTTTCTGCACCTGCTGATGCGTTGCTGTCTGCACTACCGCGATCAGAGCTGGACCAGGTTGTTCGGGGAGGATAGTCTGGCTCGTGTTGCTTGCAGCAAGCATCTGGCACAGCTGATCGACCTTGCGCTGCAGATCCAGTATGAGGTCTGTAGCGGGGGGATTAGCAGAGCTATCCTACGTGCCGGCGGCATCGTCCTGGTTGGGCATTGTTGCTGCTGGTGCTACTCATAATAACACTGTTACAGTTGCTGCTACTATTGTGGCTATTGACGCTATTGTTTTTGTTGCCGCTGCTGCTTCCTACTACTATTGAAATGGAGGTTGCTACTGCTACGGCCACTGCAATAGCTGCCAAGGCCACTACTACTACTACTACTAATGGTGAAGTTGTTACGGCTGCTGCCATTACTATGCTACTTCTACCACCGCTGCCACTGCTCTTGCTCCTGCTGCCGTTGCAGCTATTGCTACTGCCGCTGCTGCCGCTATTGCTATTGCCGTCGCTATCGCTGCCGTTGTTACTGCAATTGCTGCAGCCATTGCCACTGGTGCCACTGGTGCCACTACTATTGCTGCCGCTGCCACTGCTACAGCTACTACTACTGCAACTGCTGCCGTTGTTTCTGTTGTGGTTGCAGCCGCGGCAGCTGCTGTGGGTCTTGAGTTTGTTTTGTTTTTTTGTTTTTGTTTTTTTATTTGTTCAGCCCACGGCCTTTGGGCTCAGCGCAAAGACCGTGGAGGGGGGGGGGGAGGGAAGAGGCCATGGGCTTAGCGACGATGGCGGGGCTGCCACCGCCGCCGCGCAGCGGCCGCTGAGGCCGCTCGCGCTGTGGCCGCTCATGCAATGGTCGAAGCAGCAGCTGCCGTTGGACAGTCGTAGTAGCGGCTGCTGTTACTGCTGTGACTGCTGTCGCTGCTGCTACTTTTGCGACTGCCGCTGCTGCGGTTGTTGCTGTTGTGGCTCCCATAGCGGCAGCTGCTACGTTTGCGGCTGTTGCTGCTACTACTATTCGTTGTTGCGGCCGCTGCTGCCCCAGCAACTTCTACTGCTGCTGTCGTTGCTTCGGCGACCACTGTTGCCACTAATACTGTTGCTCCTTCTACTGTTGCTGCTGCCGCCAGTGCTGCTGCTACTGCTGCTGCTGCTACTGTCGCTACCTCTGCTACTGCTGCTGGTCACTCACTCCTCTGGAGGACGTCACCAGCAGGTTGTCTGGCATCGTTGTGCTGGCCGCTCACCTCCCTACGTCACACGTGGGGGTCAGAGCTGTCAGAAAACAATCGGGCAGCATTTTTCCAGGCCTGGGGGCAGTGGGAAAAAATCTGACGCCGCCACAAGGCAGGTTACTGCTGCCGGAAAAAATCCGGCAGCATTTCCCCTGCACTCGCACGTATGGGAGGACCGCCATAAGTAGGAACCTGTACGCCACTACTTTTGCTGCATCTGCTGCGCTACGGCTCTAATACCAAAATGGAAACAACCTCGTGTGCAGGTTGGGGCAGTAGCGTTGTTGGTGCAGCTTGTGGAAACCCACGCTCGTTGCTTGCCGCTATTGCCAAGGCAAAGCGATGGCGGCTCTGCTGCCCCCTTAGTCTGCTGCACTAGAGTCTAAGTCTTAGAGATCTGGTTTGTTACTCAGAAATACACGAGCCTGAGTTAGCATCAGAACTGCAGCTGAATGAAGCAATGACTGATTAGGAGTGAAGAATGAGCAAGTGATTGAGACCCCTCTCACTACTAGCCTCACCTCAGCTCTGTGAGGCTTGTTACTTAGGAAACCAGCCAACCAGGAAAATCCTAGCATTATTCTATCTGGCAGACATTTCTGGGTGAGCCCTGCCAGACACCAAACAGCCCAAAACCCGGGCGTTGTCCGTTTTGCTGAAAAACTGGACCATACTAAAATAACCACTGCAAACGCAGTCATGCAGTCAGAATCAGCAAGAAAAATAGCTACGTGGAATTATGGCTGCCCAAACTCGGGCGCCGGTTGCAATGCTCCTGAGAGCTATCTATGACTACTGATGACACGACAACAAAGGGTCGTTGCCGATGGAGTTGGTCGTCTGAGGGCATAGTGTCAGAAGCGTGACTCGGCTTCACGGCAACACGTCCACTCCACCGAACAGCGTCCCGTTGGCATCAGCGTCCATCCAGTCAGTCGTCTGCACGAGCATGTACGCCAACCGAGAGATCACAGTATGATTCAGTGAGGCAGTGCACGAACAAACAAAAATAGGCAGCTGTTGTCCACTTGTAGATGGGTAGATCTCTGCAGGATGATGCATCAGGGCCAATTGGGCCCACATGAGGGATGTGCACGAGCATGGACACAACCGAGTGGTCAGAGCGAATTGTATGTAGAGACGCGAGCTGCGCATATCACAACACTCCCCCATGACCCCATGGTACACACGTCCATACACATGCTGATTTTACAGGACTGCAACAAGAGGCTCAACAATCCATACGCATACAACTCAGCCACCCTCAGGCAACGGGAGTAGCCCGAGTCAACAAATGTCCTCTATGATCTTTCCACTCGGCAGTACCTTGGTCAAAATGTCGGCCCACTCCATGTTTGTGCCGATTGAAGTGAGAGATGTTAGCTGTTTTCCCATCAAATCACACACAAAGTAATGTTCAAGAGTAATGTGCTACGTGCGTGCATGACACCGGATTTTTCTACCATGGTAGAGCATTGCG
The DNA here is from genome assembly GCA_023375785.1 of Penium margaritaceum. Taxonomy (NCBI): domain Eukaryota; kingdom Viridiplantae; phylum Streptophyta; class Zygnematophyceae; order Desmidiales; family Peniaceae; genus Penium; species Penium margaritaceum. The sequence goes on along the minus strand of SZWC01006314.1, from coordinate 127,200 downwards.
ATTTCTTGGTAGGAGGCATCTCAGAGCTGCGAGGAGACTGATGTTAGGAGAGTGATGGATGGGGAATCGTCTGGGAGAAAATCATAATTGGCATACTGGTTTTGGCCAGATGGCCTTCATCAGTCCCTTTGAGAAAATCTACACAGGAAAAAACTAGTCAAATACTATCCAGCAGTCCATCAGCGACGTGTGAGAACATGTCAAGGGTTCTAGGTTTTACTCAAGGTTCTACTCGTGGGTCTAAGACCCATAAAGTGTCCTGTGGTTTACCGGTGGTCACCCAAGAAGCCAAGAGGTCCCAAGGTAGGTCCTAATTCTTCTAGGCGATCTCCATGCCAAGATAGCACGGCCCGAGTACACATTAAAGGCGCATTAAAGTGCTTGAGTCGACGTGAAAAACGTCGAAGATTTAGGAGGGTTTTTTAAACCAGAGGTCGTGCGTTGGTTCAACTCTTGGATTGAGGAGGGTTTGTTAAACCAGAGGTCGTGCGTTGGTCGAATGTGAGGGAGGAGGGTCGTTGCTTTGGAGTCGAAGAATCTCCTCTTGACGATGGGTATGAAGAGCCTGTGAGAAAATAGGACGGAGAAATTTCTGAGGGTAGCCGCGTGCTCGTAGGCGAGAAAAAAACTTCCGTTTTATGTGAAGGAAGTCTTGAGTGGCTGACATTCGCAAAAGTTAACGTCGAAGCTCAGAGTGGATTAATGCTCTGAGGCAGCTCCGGGTGTGGTAGCTGCGAAATGGTAGGTAGAGATACTTACTCATAGGTTTCTGGTATGTTACCACATCCAGAACCTGTGTGGTCTCAAACCTGTTACCGTTGAAGAGTGTGAGGTCAAGGAAGTCAATGCTAGTGGTTGAGATGTCCCACTTTAGCTTAATTTTTCGTCGATGCCGTTGAAGGTGGATAGGAATGAGAGGAGGTCTTCATGGATGTCCATCCAAATAATGAGGCCGTCTTCAATGTATCTTCGGTGAAGTAAGGGTTTTGTATTTCACCGACGGGTGACTTCGTGGTCCAGAAAGCTAATAAACAATATTGCAAAGGCAGGGGCTGTGGGTTTTCCCTTCGCAGTGCCCTTGATCTGTTTGTAGGTTGCACCCATAAAATCCACATATGAGTTGTTCATCACCCATGATAGGATTTGGATTAAAACAGGTGTCTTAGGGTGCTGTGCTTGGTGGAGGAGGCCTTGGATGAAGTTGAGTGCACTGGAGATGGGAATGCTCGAGTAGAGTGCTACCACATCATATGAAGCAAGGATCACATGTGGAGGCAGGGTCAGTTTCTCCACCTCAAGAAGCAGTGATGTGCTGTCTTTGAGGTAGGTAGACTGACGTTGTACAAGGACTTGCAATTCTGAGTCCAGTCATTTTGAGACATTGGTTGTGATCCAGTTGTGGCATGCTGCTCTTTGCCACCCAACATGTGGAGTTTTTTGAATTTTAAGAAGACAGTAGAAGGTAGCTGGTTTCCAACCTCCACCTGGTTCTTGGAGAAAGAAAGACCAAAGAGAGTGTGGAAGCATGCCAGAGGTGTTGCAGCTCTCCTTGATGTTATTGATATCACACTCGGTGGCAATATATGTGGTGCTGTCTGACAGGTGGAGCATGCACTCGTTGATGTATGCATCTCGGTCTAAAATAACCAGGCCTATATTTTTGTCTGCAGCTCGGATGACAATGGATTTGTCATCTCTGAGCCTTTCAAGAGCAATCCACAGTTGCCTGGGTAGAGCTCTTGTAGACTTGAATTTGGACCTGTAAAAGCAGTGTGAGACTTCATGCATGAGAGATTGGCAGGCTTCCTCAACCTCACATGGTGCTTTGGGTGGCATCCATGATGGGTTTGGGATCCTAAACTTGGGGATGTCCTTCTGGGGGCTATCCTTGAAGAACCGCATGAGTCGAACAGATCTGAACAGGTCATCTAGGCTATATGAGATTTTAGCAAAAGAGCAAGCACTTGGACGTATAATGAAGTTCAGGCCGAGACTAAACAGGTTGTCTTCATCAACAGTGAGACACCTCTGGCTGAGGTTGTGCACACCAGTGTTGGCCATTCTACTTTCAACCTGACAGGGGTTTTTTTGACTGAAGAGAAAGAGAGCCATGTCATGTTCAGAGAGTTCTAGAAGTCGACGCCACGAGAACAGCCTTACTCTTTTTTTAGCCTTGCTTCTTGAGCTTCTGCTTTTTTTTTACAGGTGGGCTCTGCTTCTTCCGCATAAGACCTCCATTCTTCTTCTGTTTGTAGTGCTTGGGCTTGGTAGAGGTTTTGTTGTTGCTGGGGTCCGATCTGGAGGTAGACTTGGGTGGAGCAGTGGCGGGTGTGGCTTGCTCTGGCCGCGGCTTGGCAGGCCCTGAGGGGGTTGGCAGAAAGGCGTTTGGTTGTGCCTTTGTCTGCTTGCCTTGTTTGCTGCTGCGTTTGGTTGTTGTCTGCTTCTGCTTGGCCGCAGTCAGTTTCAGTTTTTCCTTCTTGATTGCGGTTGCCAGAGTTGTAGCGACGATCTTCTTCACCTCGGCCTTGACCAGTTAAGCTATGCTTTGGTTGACGGCCATAATTTCAGCTGCGGCTTCGGCTGCATTGATCTTGTTGCATGCCGCATCTGCATCATGTGAAGAGGAGACACGTGTGAGCTCGTGGCGGGCAACCATGTCAAGAACTTGTTGATTGGTGTCGTTAACCAGTTATGTGTGTCCAGCCATTGCAGAACTTGGTGATTTCGTACACGTTGGAGATGGTGGAAGGCGGGTTCGTAAGACGGCAGGTGGCAGCAAGGCGTTGTTCCAGGACAGCTTTCAGGTTGAGGAGGTGTTGGAGAATGGCTTCTCTGTGCGCTTGTTTGCCCTCAGTGATCAGCTGGTGGAGGCGGGGGTTGTGTGCCTTCTGCAACTCTTGTAGTTTGGCTGTCCATTCGGCGGCGAGGGCGGGTTCGTCGGGCTAGACTCTAGCAACTCACGAAACAGGTGTTGCAGCCACACCTCCTTAGCAGTCCTCATCCTCAAAGCGGCTTACTCTGCCTCTGAGGGGCTATGCGCAATGCAACAACAGTTGCAACCGTGCCACAACATAGTATTGCCACTCAGTAGGAACACATGACCTATCCGACTACGCCCATCAGAGCTCCAGGCCCAATAATTGTGCGTGTGTTCATAGACCACTACCAAAAACTGTGGATAGGAGCAGAGTATGAGTAGAGAGTGGAAACCACATATTTCTCTACTCAAACAGCCGCACGTGTTTGGTGGTGGCCCCCAGCATGACGTTGTCGAGGGCCCACAGTTGTGTCCGGCCACCCATCATGAGTCATGTATAGATAGACATGACGCGCTGCCAGTAGTCTGCTGCAAAATTGGATGCTTCATAACAAACAGGTTTGAACTTGTAGAGGCACACCACTCTCATTTCATTGGTCTCACCAGCAAACAGAGTCTGTGCCAACACCTAGTCAGGTGGGGATCTACACACGTCCCACTCTCCGTTGTACCCAAGAAGGGACGGAAGTCCACGTCAATCTCCTACGTAGAGGTGGACCATTGGCCTGGTTTGCTGCCAACGGTTCCACACATTAATTGATGAGAAACCCACAAAAACCCCAGCAATAGATCGTGGATAGTCTGAAGTGCATCGCTATGGGCCTACTGCTTCCTGCGCATCTTGTTCTACCACTGGTAGAAGGCGTCAATTGCGTGCATCACGGTCATTTTGCCAAACGTGGAGGATTGAGAACGGTTGTGATGTGAGCCATTTCCATCTCTACATACAGTTGAATGTGACCACTTGGTCGTGTCTATGCATGTGTAGATATCTGATGCGAACCCAGATGGTGTTGGAGCACCATTGAGTAGTAAACCACCCATCTGCATCTGCAGGATAGTTGCCACGGGGTGCCTGAGACTTGCTGGGGCATCCCATCCTTTTTGTGCAACCTCTAGTGTTTTCTTATTGGACTGTCCTTGGACCCGATTTGCGTGTCATTCTTTGTGTGTCCACCGGTCTATGCGGAACCCATACATCTATTCGTTGTGTTCGGCACACGTCTTTGTATCCGTAGGTTCAGACGGTTCTGCATTCTAATGTCTGTGCACAGAGTTACAGGCAAGATAGTGGTTTTGGACGGGATTTGAGGGCTAACTGAAATTGACTCATGCGACACCCGCTATGCACCACGGCAGTAACCATGTGCTTGTCATCTGTCATCTCTCTCTGCACATAAAAATTGCCAAAGATGATGAAACAATGTGTGTCTTCTCCGAACCAAAATCATGGTGTTCTTGCACCTGCCTTGCGTGCTAGGGCATCAACTTGCTAGAATGTGTTGCCACATCAGTAACATCACAGCTAAAAAGCTTCTAATCATGCTCTCATGGTATCAAAGTAGCGAGACATTTCACGCTGTGCTAAAAAGCAGAAACACATCACTGGCAGTAGTGAGAGTCGCTGCTATAGCTACGTCTTGGGAGGCCCCACTACACCATGTTATCCACCATAGCAGACGATGGTAGCAGAGACGTTGTCCCAACATCAGTAGTAGTGGTTCCACCATGCCACCGCCATGAGTTGACAAAAGTAATGACAGCAGCCTAGTGATTCGCCAGAATAGCCACAGCAATAGCACCTATGTGAGAGAAGAGCTACAACAGCTATTATTGTTGCAGCACCGCAGTAGTAGCATTAGTTGCACAGGAGTTGCACGGTTGTGAAGTTGCACAGCTGCACAGTGCTGCTTTGCAGAGCAGCCATGTGAGGTGCAGCTGCCACAGAACCTACATAGTTTTGCATTTGCAATTTCTGTCCCTTTCTGTCAGACTATGGTTGATCCTCCCCGGGGCTTGGAGTTGGCCCTGACACTGTTTGCTATGACGACACATGCCACTAGGACGACCTATCTTGGTGAGTTCCACTCTCCTTGTCAAGGAGCATCAGATTTTGTGGTTGATTACTGGCGGCATGCCAAGCGCATCGACACACACCTCGGGACTCGTAGTTGTGGGTCCCCCACACCGTGATGCTAGGGTCATACCGAGAGTACACCAGCCTATCCTCCGGATTTGACCGTGTAGTTCTCTCGGAGAAGTTGGAATCCCTTCAGGTTCTCCCTTGGGCCTAGCGATACTACCTTCTGATGACATCGGCCAAGGAGGTGGCCCAAGCACATCAGGCGAGCGTGCTTGTCACAGCGATGTCCACAACATCTCCGACAGCTCCAACCCTGCTCATCTACACCTTTGACTCCACCACTCCCTCTCGTCCTCCGCTCCCCTAACTGGCCAGGCTGAGATAGTTGTAGTGGCCACACAGGGGCAGAAGGGGAAAAACGAGCACGACAATGGGCAGAAGCAGCAAGTGCCGCCAAACAGTGGCAATGGATGTTCTGTCCACTGCTACAACTGGAGGGACGCTCACCACTACACAGAGTGTCAGCACTCCCTTGACTGGAGCCGGATCATGAGCAGACTCAAGATGGCGCACACGCAGTGGACATCTTCAAACGCTACACAAGAGATTCACCCAACCGACACAACAAGAGCAGAGGCAACCACTCCTCTGGGCAGTAGCAAGGACCAGGACCCTTGGGACCATACCATTGCAGAGCTTTGTCGGCTATTGTGCTCCTGACTCAGGGAGATATGAGTTTGTTGTCATAGCCGAGTGGCCCAGAGCCAGATTTTTCCGGTGTGTTTGTTGCCCGTGATTATGCTTGTGGGGAAGCATTGGAGTTAGATGAGGATGGACCTGACAGTAGTGGTTGGCCTGCTTAGTCCAAGATTTGTGTTTTTGGTTGATATCCTGAGTCCTCTGCTGAGCATCCAGTAGAGGCAGAGTGTCCTGTGGAATGCTTCCAAGTGTCAACGCGAGGTCGTGAGGTGAGTGGCAACCCCATCATCGACTCGGGTGCCATCCATCACATCGTCACAAAGAATGTGTCATCCTCGGCCTCGTTGGATCTTTTCTGGTCAGAACTTGCCTATCCAGGGTGTTGGGATTGTGCATTTTGATAGTCCATCTGACCCCTTCTAGATCTCCAATGTCCTCTTTGTCTGTGCTACTGAGGTGAGCATGCTCTTAGTTCGTGCAAGCACCAGGACGGGTGCTCGTGTTGAGCACTCTACTGATTCTTCTGCAATCACTGCTTGTGACACTTGTGGCATAGTGCTCCATGCCTCACTTGTGAATGATATGAATCATTTTTCTCTTCGTGTCCCCTCCATTTCCTCCCCTTCATCTCCAACTACGCACGTGTTGGTCATTGGTTTTCTCTCCCCTGAGAACGAGCTTTTGCTGCATTACCAACTTTTCCATGTGAGCTTGAACACTGTTTCCAAGCTCATTTGTACACAGCAATCCCTCGGTCCTCATGCGGCTTCCTTTGAGAGCTCGGACACAGAGGGGCGCACATGGCACTAGGCGCTGACAAGGGAAAGGAGCTGCTGGACCTTCCAGATTCTCTACGCCAAGCACAATAATCTCACAATCGCGAGCGGTCGAGGACATCCAACAAGCGTAGAACAAGATGCGGTGACAGTAGTAGTAAGAAGATGCCTGGAAGCTTCCTAACTCTGCTGCTGCTGATTTGGCAGTGCTGTCCATTCAGTTGATGCACTAGCACACAAGGCGTGTGCAAAATCTGCAAGGGTTTGGCTAGGAGAAATACGTATGGTTTCATAATCTTCGATAGATTCAATGTGCAGAGAGACATGGAAACTGACAAGCACACAGGATAAATAACTGCTGCAACCTACGTTGGGTGACGCATGTGGCAGGGTCTGTTTGCCATGAACCCAGCCTGATATTTTGGTTTTGGTCATAACCTAAATTACACGCATCCGAATGCAGAATCGTGTGAATCTCTGGGAAAAGAGTCTGAAGCCGGACACAACAATTGCACGCATGCATTGGTCTGAAATTTACCAGTAGACACAGAATGCAAAAAAAATGGGCAAACAGACCCTACTGAAAATATATTAGAGATGGAAGAAAAAGGGCGGAGTGCCTTAGCAAGTTTTTGGGACGCCGTGGCAGCTATCTTACAGCTGCAGGTGGGTAGATCGTCACGCGAAGGTGCTCCGACAGAAGCTTGATCTGCATGAGGGATCTCCATGGGCATGGAAATGGTCAAGTGTATATATTGACGGGAACTGCACACATCACAACAGTTATACCAAGCCAAGCTATGACACTCCTCATGTGACTCACCTTAGGCATGCATAGGATGCAAGGTGCACATGATTTGTAGGTTATAACGTGAGTGACATGTTGATACATGAAGTTATTGTTGTTGTGTCAGTCCTGGTGGCTTCTGGACTCGTTATTTGTGTGTGCATTGTCTCACTGATATATACTGCAATCTCTGGGTTGGTGCACATGCTCGTGTACAAGACTGAATTGGCGGCCGGTAATGACGGCAGGCACTAAGCGATACAGGTGACACTACTCTGTGGTGAGACGCATGGCTCTTGTCTCTTCTCGTGGATTCTCCAACTTATTAGTAGTGTGTAGCCAGCTCCCTCAGCAGCAGCCACCGTCACTCATGCCGCCAGTAGTCCTAGACAACTCTTCAAAGTAGTATGGAGTCTGCCTAGTTTTAGGCAACCATAACTTGCAAATTTCTATCAGATTTGGACTGCACAACTGCGCTTGCAGCGTGCATATTCCAGTGTAATCCAATTTTAGGAAAAGCAGATGACACCCGGGGTTGGGGTCGTTGTTCGTCTGGCAGGGCTCAGCAAGAAAACTCCATATGCTAGAAAATGGTGCATTTTCCTGATTGGTTGGTAGACTGAGTGGCAAGCCTAACAGAGGTGAGGGCCTACCAAACCTCATTCTTCCGGTTAACTCACTCAATGCTTACTTTCAACTTCCTCCCTGACGTCAAAATTTTCCTTGTCACAGTTGTGTAGCCAGCGGTACTCAGGTGCAATGTTTGGGCGCAACAGGCCACTTGCTTTAGTCCAAACGTGTGAGGCGACAATAAATAGCCTTGTCCAGAATAGCGCAACTGAGAGACAGCTTCCTAGCACTGATGTCGCTGGCGTGGCGGTACAAGCTGGCCAGCTAACTCAATAGCACACACAGGTGGAGGTGAGAACAGCAAGGGGTTGGCTAGGGACACAAACACAAGTGTCAGAAGCTGTAAATGTTGAAAAATGCAGAAGAAGAGTGACAACTGAGGTCTGGGCAACCTAAATAGCGTCACAGACCTAGTGCACACACACGCGACGCACAAGGGCGCTATTTTCTAGCAGGATAAAACAATGGAAAAAACACACTTTTCGCCATAACTCCCTGCAGACACGTCAGAATGACGAGCCGTTTGAACCAGAACGGTCGCATCGACGAGATCTACGTCTTGATAGGCTGCACGCATACGTGCTGTGACACAACACGAATCTAAAAAATATGGAAGTCTTCTGGGCGCCCGTCGCCGCCGGCCGCCAGCCTTCTACCACCGTTGTCAGTCTCAGGGATCTCCACGTGAATGGACATGAGCCGAGGGGTCACCGTAAGCTGTGTACGACAAACACGACAACACTCCCCCATGACCGGAGGGCGAAACACGTCCATGCACATGTAGACACAAACGCTTGTACAGAGCAAGAAACGCACAGCCGTTGCAGGCAGCAGATACAGCACATGCAAGGTGGCACATGAGGAATCAACCTACAACAGGGATGGGGCAGAGTCCAACAGAACGAGTGGCCGCATGAAACTTCGAACGACCCAGAGCCTTGGTCAGAAAATCTGTACACTGCCTGTCAGTGCTCACGTGGATGACTCGGATCTCTCCACGATCAACCAGAACACGCACAAAGTGGTACTCGACATTGATGTGCTTTGTGCGTGCATGGAACACACCTGAGTTCTTGGCGATGGCCTCCACGCTCATGTTGTCACACTGGAGGACCACGGGGGGAATGGACTGACGCAGTTCACGCAACAGACGGACAAGCCAGACACATTCCGCTGCACCGGCGCCTTGGGTAACATACTCTGCCTCAGCGGTGCTACGTGCGATGCAGCCCTACTTCCCACTTCGCCAAGACACTGCAATGTCTCCAATGAGAAATATGTAGCCGGTGCGACTCTTGCCGTCTGGACTCCACGCCCAGTCACTGTCTGTGTACCCATCGAGCACAACTGACACCTGCTCACAAAAGCACAGGCCGACGCGTGTGGTGGACAGGATGTAGCGCACACACCGGACAGCGGCCTCCAGTGTTCGCTGGCGTGGAGCCTGCGAGAGCTGGGCGACAGGTTGACAGTGAAGGCAATGTCGGGCCGTGTCGTGGTGGCCAAGTATATGAGCGAGCCGATGACTCGCAGGTACAGGGTCACATCGACTGGCTCCCCCAGGTCAGCTGGATCATCCACCTTCAGGGCGGCATGTCCCTCAGGGGTCATGGGCGTGGAGGCCGTGCGAACGGCTGCAAGGAGGTTGGCAAAGCGTTCCCCCACAATCTCTACGTAGCGTCCCTGATGGACACGGAGTTCGCGGCGAACACGGTCGCGCACGATCTCCATCCCCAGAAAGACAGAGGCCTCACCAAGGTCTTTCATCTTGTAGGCCGAGGTGAGAACGGCCTTGGCAGCATTCACTTCCCCCAGGTGGGTGAGGCGATCAGAAGATCATCCACGTAGACGAGGATGGCAGCGAGCGGTGCTGGGGACTGTGCGAGGAACAGAGATGGGTCAGCATCGCTCTGAACGTATCCAGCTTGTCTCAGCGTGCTGGTAATCTCCTGATTCCAGTAGCGAGTTGACTGGTTCAGGCCCTACAAGGCCTTTCGCAGTCAGTATACACGACCGGTACCATTCTCGAAGCCAGGTGGCTGGACCATGTAGATCTCCTCCTCAAGGTCCCAGTTAAGGAACACGTCGTTGACATCCATCTGGTGGAGTTCCCAGTCGTGCTGTGCCACCTGGCTCAAGAGAGTGAGCGTGGTCGTCATTCGGCCAACAGGAGCAAACGTCTTGGTATAGTCCACGCCAGGGACCTGAGAGAAGCCCTTTGCTGTCAGGCGCGCTTTGTAGCGTTCCATAGTGCCGTCTGGTTTTAGCTTCTTGCGGAGAACCCACATGGCCTTGATGGCCTTGCGGTTCTTCGGCAAGTCCACCAGCTCAAAGACGCCATGCTCTCGGATGGCATCGAGCTCAGCCTAGCAGGCAGCGCGCCACTGCTCAGCGTCTGGGACTGACAAGGCCTCTGGTAGGCTGGTGGGATCAGGAGACATCACTGGCGCACTGCGTGTAGCCAGGGCATACGCCACAGAGGGACGGTCGACCGTCACCATGGACTCAGCTGCATCACGAGCAAAACCGCGCTCATGAGCAAGTAGTGCCATACCAGTGGCACAGGGAGGGTGAACTTCAGCAAGGCCGTGAGCACTCAGGTCGAGGGCCTTTGTGTCGGGGTCACCGCTGACGACGCTACGCGTGGGGCAAGGGCGGAGACGTCCGCTGGGTGCCCGTGCGTAGGGGTCCGACGTGACAGGAGCAATGGGCGCCGCTGACTCACACGCCGGTGTGGACTGCACGGCAGGCGCGCCACTCGAGGCTGGCGTGGCCTGAACAGCTGGGGACGGGCCCACGGCAAGCGTAGGCGCGTCCGCGGCCGGAGGCGAGGACGGCTCAGAGCCAGACACGGATGCGGACGCAGGGTCAGACTCAGCCTCAGACGCGGAAGCAGGCGCAGGCTCAGGCAGATCCTCAGACGCGGAGGTAGACTTGGACGCAGACTCAGGCACAGGCGAGAGCGGAGAGTCAGGGGCAGAGGACGGGGCTAGGCTGGGGGTGCCTGTGGGCACAGCCGCTGGGGACAGCCCCGGGGGTGCCGGCGACGGAGTGACTGCACTCGACGAGGGCAATGTGTCAACCGTGCCAGGAGCCTCCCCCACACTACGGGGTCCGGAACACCCAGGGACATGAGCAGCACGTAGAGCGTCGATGCGAGCAAGGTCACGGAAGGTGAGATGCTCAAAGAAGAGAGCGTCACGAGACTCCATGATGCGGCGTCGCTCAAGGTCCCAGAACCGCCAGGCCTTCGACCGCGGGGCGACCCCAACGAAGGCGCAGATGCGACCCCGTGGAGAGAGCTTGCTCCCCTGCTACTCCGGTGTGAACCAGAGGCATGCAAGGGCACCCCAGACACGGGCCAGGCGCAAGTCTGCGCGACGCCCGTACCACAGCTTATAGGGCGTGCGGTGACCTGGGAGGGGGCTGTGGGGAATGCGGTTCCAGACCCAGGTCATGTACGCCATGCCCTCAAAGGCAAAGGCCTCAGGCATGGCGATGTCCGCGCGCATGGCGCGAACTGCATCCTCCATGGTGCGGTTCCAGCGCTCGGAGACACCATTCTGCTGGGGGGTGGCGGGGACGGAGAGGATGTGGAAGACGCCAAGGTCAGTGAAGGAGCGGGCCATGTCACCGAGGTACTCGCCACCACGGTCCGAACGAAAGGTCTGAAGGCAGTGGGGAGACTGGCGCTCGGCTATGACCAGCCTGATGCGGACGGCAATGGCGGCATCGCTCTTCTGTCGCAGACAGTAGACCCAACGCATGAGCGTGAAGTCATGAGTCAACGTCAGGACGTAGCGACCGCGGTCCTCCTGAAACTCGACAGGGAGCGGACCCATGAGGTCGGAGTGGACAAGCTCCAAGGGCCGACGGGCCCTGGAGACAGACGCAGGATAGGTGGACCGGTGCATTTTTTCTTCATCACTGGCCAGGCAGTCGGTCGTGGACGGCGCCTCGAAGGACGTTGCATCAAGACCGAGAGCAGNAAGTCATGAGTCAACGTCAGGACGTAGCGACCGCGGTCCTCCTGAAACTCGACAGGGAGCGGACCCATGAGGTCGGAGTGGACAAGCTCCAAGGGCCGACGGGCCCTGGAGACAGACGCAGGATAGGTGGACCGGTGCATTTTTTCTTCATCACTGGCCAGGCAGTCGGTCGTGGACGGCGCCTCGAAGGACGTTGCATCAAGACCGAGAGCAGGCTGAGTGCGGATCAGTCTGTCGACTGAGGCATCGATGCAACAAACGGTGATGCTCGGGGGACGGAGCACCAGTGACGAAGACACGGGCAATGGGAGACGGAGACAAAGGGGGTGCACTCGCACAGGACCCAGAGATGTGATACAGATCATCGACGACTGTCCCACTGAGGATGGTCTCCTCGGTGTCACGCACAAAGATGCGAGCATCGGCAGCTGTGTGCGTGACACCCAGGTCCATCTTGGTGCAAGCACGGACAGACAGCAGGCTGAGTTCCAGATCAGGGACAAAGAGGACGATATATACGGGACCAGCGGGCCCGGTGAACTGCACAACCGCAACACCCTGGACAGGGACCTCATGGCCAGCTGCAGTGCGAACAGAGCGAACAGTGCCAACAGGATGCAAAACGACGAAGGCGTCACGGCGACACGTCATGTGGTGGGTAGCACCAAAGTCAACAGCCCAGGTGGCATCGGTGACACGTGTACAAGGGGCAACGTGGCATGGCACTCGGCGATGGAACAAGTCGCGGCACCGGGACGCTCAGCGGGGGACACAACAAGGCGACCAGCAGAGCGCACATGAGCAGCATGCAGCCAAGATACATCATCAGGTCCGTCACGCGCACACGGCTGGGCATGGGGACCACCACAGGCATCATCACGCGACGACACAGACAGGCCACAGGCGGTAGGACCCATCGACTCAGTCAATTCACTCGCACCTCCCTGAGATGAGCGTAGAGCGAGAAGCTGGTGCAGCTCGGCGATTGTTCTGTCGCGTTCGGCGA
>SZWC01006314.1:34328-50780 GCA_023375785.1 Penium margaritaceum | reverse complement strand
AATCACACACCTACGTGTCAAACATCATGCAAGAGAGACAGAGAAACAAGGTCTCCTCGTGACCCCGGAAAATGTCTCCGGGTGTCCGGGTCTCGACCACATCATGCATGGATCATACATAACACATGTAGGCAATGGGTCTCCACGTCACACCGGTAGAACTCAACAGGTGCGCGGGTCTCGACCAGTATAACCTTGCATGGATCATACATAACACATGGAGGCAATGGGTCTCCACATCACACCGGTGAAACTCACCAGGTGCGCGGGTCTCGAACAGCATAACCTGGACCATAGCATCGTGCCGCACCCCAAGTAACCTCGCTGTCCTCAAAAGGGTGTCAGGCCAAAGTCCACACACCAACACTCCCCCTGGGCTGCAGAGGCTGACAGTACGAGCAAAGCTGACGGTTTCTCCCAACACAATCCGTGAGGAGGGAACACGGCTCCCCCATGGCCACATACCCCTGTACAGCAATAGCAAGGGTGACGGCGATGGTGGGATGTGCTCGCACAGAGCCTCATCCCGGAGCAGCGTCGTCGCTGTCGTTGTCATCGCTGTCGTAGTCGTCACTACTGTCGTCATGTGCTGATGTGACTGGTGCAGTGCTGAGGGCCTCCTCCAAAACAGTCGCCTGTTGTATGGCCTCCAACTACTGAGCTGCATATCGCCTCGCAGCCTCTGCACCGTCGAGGCGCGTGTGGAGCTCGACAAGCAGTGAACCGGCAGCCGACCGGCTAGCTGCATCTGCGGCATGTAGACGGTCAGTCGCGAAATGAACCTGACGGTGGACCTCGATAGTGTGTGCGTCGGCACGAGCCAGAGCCTCCTGTAGCCTCGCGGTCTCACCCCGTAGGAGGGAGTGGAGCTGGGCCTGCTCGTCGCACAAGTCGACGTCCTCTACGTTAGTCGTCGACTGAGGTACCGTCGGGCCACGAGGTGCTGGTAGAGCAGGAGTGCAAGACAATGAGTCGCCACGTAAATCGTCTGGGGCTATAGGAACGACTGCTGCGAAGGCACTTGCTGCTCGTGACACACCTGTCGCTCGGCCGCGAGCTGCTGGCCGGATGTTGGTATGTGTAGGTATAGCTGCATCCGCGGCGATGTCATGGTCATCGAAGGTGCCGTCAGTGCCGTGGTGCTCCTCATGACCCCTGGTGCGCAGCGCATCATCCACCTGCTGCTGGAGGTCAGCCTGTCCCAGACGTGCATCCTGTAGAGACCACTCAGCTGCCTCGAGACGCCTGTGTACATCCTCCACACACTCCTCAACAATCCGTCGTGCTGGAACATCCACGGTGTAACAGCGGCTGCTGGCCTCCCAGAACTCGAACATGGGACTCTGCACGTGCGCCTCCGCTCGAGCCACCACTGCCTCCTGCTCGTCGACCGCGGAGCATAGGCGCTCGGGTACAGGACCTGTAGCCACCACCGTAGCTGTGTCATCGGCTGGAAATGCCATGGTGTCAGCGACATCGGTCAGGGCAGCAAGGAGTCAGAGGTCCGCAGCTGGCTCTGCATCCTCCATGTCGCACACGCGGATGTCTGATGTCACCGAGGGGCCATCTCGTGCTCGTGCCGCGGCTACTGCAAATACGGCAGTGCACTGGGCCTCTACGTCTGTCACCGACTCCTTGTCTGACCAATCCCCCATGTACGACTCGTCGTCCTCACAAGGGGTGTCTGTCCCCTACTTGTGGCCAGCCACATGCTCCTGCCGTTGACCACTATCCCGTGCATCAATCATGTGCTTTCGTGTGGTCATCGGTGAGCACTCCACCCCCCCCACTAGCTGACGGACTGGGAAAAACTTGGAGGGAGGGGCGCACCAATCCCGCGACCGAGGATGAGGGAGACGGCTCTGCTGCAACTCCTACCACCGCCATAGTAGCTGCTATCGTCCCAGCCACCATCAGGGTATCAACAACCTCTGGTGCCTCTCCTACTCCCTCTGCCACATCCGCTGCAATCTCCAACTCGATCTCTGAAGTTGACTCAGCGTCAGACCACTCCTCCTCGGATGAGCAGTCCTCCACCATAGCAAGATGATGCACCAACTGAGTGTGTCGTAAGCCTCTGTCTGCTGCCTCAGTCCTCGGCTCCAAGGTAGTCGTCGTCGGACACTCCATCCCCCCCATAGCAGACACACCGCCAGAAGGTGAAAGGGGGTGACACACCAATCTTGCAATCGGAGACGATGGAAGCGGCTCCTCCGTAATGTCCGTCACTGCTGGTGATGCTGCTGTCGGCACTGCTACTGCTGGTTGGACACGTCTAGCCTGTCGAGCCATCCACTGTCTTGCTCGACGTGTGCGTGCACGAGGGGTACCAGCAGGAGTGAAAGCCAAGATAGCGACGGGATCAAAGGTCGGGATGACACTGACTGACTCAAGGACAGAGCGGAGGGCGTCGGATGTGGAGCTGAGGTCGGGTGGCGAGGGACCGGCAGATGACGACAGTGTAGGAGGTGAGGATGGCAAGGAGGGAGACAGGGATGTCTGTAGCGGCATGGTGGCAACGGCCCGCTCAGAGAGTACATGGTCTATGAGCTGTTGCACCATGCGCTTTAGACCCTGGAGCTCACTGTACAACGCCGCCATAGCTCCACTGAGGGGTGCCACGGTATCGGCTGACAACGTCTCCGAGTCCGATGGTGAAGATGAAGGGCGGGATCGTATCCAAGGCGGTCGCCACAACGTAGGACGCTGGCGACACTGGCGCCATCCATGGTGCCGATCCCCACAGTAGTAGCAGGCAAAGCCGTTGGACGCCTGAGGCGTATGCCACGGCTGAAACTGCCACTGTGGACGCGGCGCCTGCGACGTATGTAGAGCCGGTGCCAACCACGGCGCCGGCTGCGCTCCCTGCCACGCCAGTCTGCTCATCTCCGGAGCTCGGCGTGGGTGAGTGCACACGACACTTACTCTCGCTGGCACAAGGCCACAGGGGGAGGTGAGTGATCGAAGCACGATCTCTCAGACGTGCTGCGACACTGTCACGAGGACGGTCACCACCGCGCTAGTGGTGCGCTGCTGTGTGACTCAAGTGTGCGACCTCAAGTCGCCTTCGGTGCTGATTCTGCACCAGGTGCCGTCGTCAGCCGACGGCTGTGGCCTCAAGCCACCTTCGCTGCTCCTGCTACAACTGCAACTCTCGCGGCGAATGCTGCTACAGCGGTTCCCGTCGTCAGCCGACGGTGGTGGCCTCAAGCCACACTTAAAAGGCCAAATAAATAAAAGAACACAAAAACTCCTTGTTTTTGTTCACCGACGCTCGGCGCGAGTGGGGTACCCCTTCCCGGGCATTACTCGAATGCCCCACTCGAGGACTCCCCTGTCCTCCTCCCCCCCCCCCTTTTTTTTGTGATGGTGCCACCTCCTTGGGTGCCCCCTTTGGGGTTGTCTGGGGTGTCCCACTCGAGGACCCCCCCCTTCTATCCTCTCCCCCTCCTCTTTTTTTTCCGGTCTGGCTCGACCCTCGCAGCGAGCGCAGTGGAGGGGGAGGCTCGCTCCCCCCTCGCGCGCAGCCGGCCGGAGGCCGCCCGTCGGCCTCCCCTGCCTCTCTCGGCCGGCGGGAGGTTGGCGTTTGGCCGGCACGCGCCGGCTCATGCGCCGGCGCTCGGCCGGCGCTCGGCCGGCGCTCTGTCGCGCCCCCCGTTGGCACGACAGGCCCGACCGAGGGACCCCCCCCTCGGACGGTTCCCTCGCATCGGGTCCCCATCAGGCCTGACGGCAGCAGTTGCTACAGCAACTGCTGCTGCGGTTGTTGTAGCAATTGCTGCTGCTGCTGCTGCCTGCTGCTACTACTGTTGCTGCCATTGCACCTGTTGCACGCCGCTGCTGCTGCTATAGCTGCTTGCCACTGCTGCTGTTGCTGTTGCTCACTACCGCCTGTTGCTGCTGCTCGCAGCCGCTAGCTGCTGCTGCCGCTCGCTGCTGTTGCCGCTGTTTGCTGCTGCCGCCTGCTGCAGCTGCCGCTGCAGCTGATCGCCGCCGCTACTGCTGTTGCGGCTGCTGCCCGTCGCCGCTACTGCAAGCTGCTGCTGCTGCGTGCTGCCACTGCTCACAACCACCGCTGCCGCAAGCTGCTACTTCTCCTGCGAGCTGCTTCTCCTCCTCTCTTGTTTTTTTGGTGTGTACACACCGGTAGCCAGACACGGCTGCTGCTGCCACCCGGTGCTGCTGCTGCAGTGGGTGCTGCCCGTAGCCGCTACCGCCGCAGGTGCTTCCCGCCGCTCGTTGCTGCTACGCCCGCTGTTGCTTGCAGCTGCCGCCGGTGTCTCTGCTACCTCCACCGCTCCGCTGCAACGTAGTCGCGATGGGTCCCTTCCAGGATCTCTTGCTGCTACTATGGGTGGCTGCCGCTATTGCCACTCACTTCTGCTTCTGCTGCTGCGTCTCTGCTGCACAGCACAACAAGCTGTGGCTCGTTTGCTCTGATACCATGAGAAGCTTCTAGGAACCTTCCTAACCACTTGCCGTGACACTAGGCGTCAGCGCTAGGTCAACGTGTGACAACGGTCACAAGTTAGAGGCAAGAACCGCAAGGGTCTGGGTAGGGACACGCACAGAGTGTCAAGAAGCTCAAATCTGAATATAATCGCAGAGAGAGATAACAAATGACAAGTCCACAGCATAAATACCTGCCGCGGCGCACGACGGGTATCGCATGCGGCAGTGCAAGGTCTGTCCTAAAACCGGCCCAAAAACACTGTTTCGGCCGTAACTCTTCGCAGACAAATCAGAACGCTACGCTGTCTGAACCTAAAGATGCAGAATCTCAAGCCGGACGCTACGACTGGTCACACGCATAATTCCAGCACCGATCGGTGGACGAACAATGCAAAACATGCAAATTGGGCTCAAGAGCCAGTCCACCGAGAAAACTCTAGCGTCTACAGAAAAAACCGCAAAGCACCCCGGCAAGCACTCAGGGCGTTGTGGCAGCTCTCTGGCAGCTGCTGGTGGATGGATCCACCACTCATTGGTGCTCCGACGCCAGCTGCGTCCGCATCAAGGATAGGCTGCAGAAGAACTGCAGGAGGTCCGAGACAGCATCCACGACGCTGGGGCAGTCGTCTGTCAGCTTCGAGAAGGTGGTCCACCACCTGTTGACGCGGCGGTGTCTCCGGGGTGCACATCCGGGACCATTTCGTCACGCTCTCCTGTACCGCTGCTCTCCTTGCCATCGCTCGTGACAGGTGGAAGCCACACACACCAACACCATCAAGCCTTGATGAGCGCTAATGGGCAGTAACATGCCCTCACGCTAATCGGCATTCGCACATCCAGAAACGTCATGGTCTCAAGCCATCAGTCGTAATCCTATTGTAGCGGTGACGGCGAGCCAACTACGGGGGCAGTAAGAATCGTGAGCCTCTACGCCGGAACAGAGGACCATCAACCCGTTTTTGTCATCAAATTTTGAAGCCCATCAGTGATGGCGTGAGACTTCGGCCACAGACTATGTGCCTATTTTCACGGGGGTACGACAGATTCCCCGTGAAAATAGGCCTCGCACCATTGATGCCTCAATACAGTATGTGGTAGGGCATTTTGAGCATGAGTTGACCGAGGCTTGGTTTGACGGACCAGTTTTGTATGAGAGATGACCGTTCTGTATGAGGACCGCTCCAAGTCCTATTACCGACGCGGCACATCGCACCTCCCACGAATGCAATGGGTTGGGAAGAGCTAAGTCGGGCGCTGTGGATAGAAGCTCTTTGACTTTGAGAAAGGCAATATACTAGTCAGAAGTCCAATCCCAATGCACATCTTTTCACGTGAGCCTGGTTAGCGGTGCTACTAGGATCGAATACCCTTGCATAAACCGTCAAAAGTAGTGTACAAGGCTCAGGAAAGACCAAATCTGCCCAATATTTTCTGTGCGTGGCCAATCCACCACGACTTGGACCTTTCGTGGGTCGACACGGATGACGTCCTTGCGTACTATGTGTCCAAGATATTCGAGCTCATCTTGTGCAAACTTGTACTTGCTCACTTTCACAGAGAACTTCAATTCCCAAAGGATCGTGAGTACCTCGCACACATGTTATATGTGCTCTTCTATGGATTTGGAGAAAACCAGGCTGTCGTTCAGGTAAACCAAGACAAACTGGCCAAGTTGCTTGGCGAACTTCGGTTCATTTCTCTTTGAAATGTTGACGAGGCGTTTGTTAGTCCGAAACATAAAACTCGGAACTCATAGTGTCCCATGTGCGTTCAAATCGCGGTTTTTGGGACATCATCCTCCGTTATATAAATTTTATGGTACCCTTAAGACAAATCCAATGACAAAAGACTCTTGCTCCTTGGAGTTGGTCAAACAGGCTCTCGATCCATGGTAAGGGGAATCAATTTTTCACCGTGAGCTTGTTCAACGCCTGGTAGTCCACGCATATACGTGAACCACAGTCCTTTTTGTTCACAAAAAGGATTGGCACACCGTACGGCGAGTTACTTGGCTCGATCCACTCCTTTGGAAGGTACTCTTTGATTTGGCGTTTGGCCTCTTGCCTCTCTGCTGGATTGAGGCGGTACATGGGTTTGAACGAAGGAGTCACCTCCAGTCGTAGTGGAATTGTGTGGTCCATGTGTTGTTCTGGTGAAAGTCCAACCGGTATGTATTGAAATACATCAGAGAACTTCGCCAATAAAGATTTGATCTCTTGTAGCATGTCTTCCTTTGTGTCATCATCCACCTTCTGCAACTAAGCCAAGAAGTATCAAAACCCTTGTCAAATTTGTCTCTTGACCTGCATCGCAGATAAGTTGGCATGGACTTTTAGTCGGGTGGGTGAAAACTTCGTACTTGGAATCAATGTAAATCAACGCTGTCCCTTCCAAAGGATCAAGCGTTTTGATTCAAAGCACATCAGAGCCTTGTTGTCACAGAGCCAGGGATCGCCTAGCACCACATCAAACGGGTCAAGAAGGTTGAGTACCTCCAACGTGACACTCTGTGTGTACCCTTGATTGCAAATCTTTAATTTATAGGTACCGATCACGGGTACCATACGGTTGTTGCCGACAACAGCTACGTCATTTGATGGCTCGAACTTGAAGCCCACCTATTGGGTAAAGCCAAGGCTAACAAAGGATTCATCTCCTAGTATCAGCTAGTACGATACAAGAGTACTAGCTAGATGTACTTTGAATTACATCGCCATGTTACCTCCACTCTTTAGAGTGAACAGGCTTGATGACGGCAAGCCGAGTTTATGATAAAAACATAATGTATACGGTGGACGCCATGGCTCCCATGATTCACCTACTTGAGTCCACATCTTGTGGGAACGTGTGAATTTAGCTAGCACCTTCCAATATTTAAAAATTACTGGGTCAAAATAGTCGACCAAAGGTTCAGCAAACGTGATTGGACTGCAGCCAACACCGCGACCTCTTTCCCACCACCAGCAACCTCAGGGCATTGGACACCAAAGTGGCCAGCGTGCACGCAGTTGTGGTAGAGCCCGTCGCAAAAAGCTGTGGTACGACACTCACGTGCCGCCTGTAGCTCGTCATTGTTGTGGATGTGCTTGTTGTTAGGGGCCTTGTACACACTAGCCTTCTTAGCTGGAGGGTTTGCGGGCTGCTTGCCCTTGGCCCCACCTCGTTGTCCAGTTGATTCACTAGCTTCTACATGTGCATTTTGTGGCCTTGCTATGCATGCACATTCTACCGTGCATCAGAGTAGTGCTTCGGGTTCACTGAATACACTTCGCTCATGTAGTCGCGTAACGCCCTCCAGCTTGTCCAAGCTTGGCCAGTTGTCATCGAGGTGGTCTTGTCCTTCAGCTTCTCACTTGTCGCGTAACCGACGAGGACCGAGGACCCTCCTCGCACTCTAGCCAAAGGTGGACATCCCGATGAAGTATCCAGAAACTCCAACCACCTAGCGAGAGCAAAGAAACTTACTTTCCCACCCCCCTTTCCTCCAGAAACATCCGTTTCAGCTGCGCCCAGGAGCCCCTGCCCCTCTACCCGTCTTTCTGGGAAACGTTCCGCTCCCCATGGCTACACGACCCGCTCAACTTCACCAGGGCAACCCCATCCCTGCCACACCCCCATCCCCCTCTCCCCCCCTCCCCCCCTAAATCCTTTGCATACCCAGTCTATAAGACTGGCCATTGCAAAGGTACTGGCACCTTGCCAGTTAACTTGGGCACTGCTCCCGCTCTCGCTCTATCCTCCTGCGCGCTACTTTCCCCTCCGCCTACCCATGGATTCTGCCGCGCTGCTTAACTCCTCCGCCATGGCAGCCGACGCTGCTGAGAACACCCCCCTCATTGAGCATTTTAACCACATCAATGCAAAGAAGCGCCGCGCAGCTGGCATCACGTCTGGGGGCTCCACCGTCGCTGGCTCCTCCTCTGCCATGGCTACATCCGAGCCTCCTACGGGGCTGGACGGATCAAAAGGGACCATCACTTCGGCCTCCACGTCCCGATGTAAGTACAAAAATACGTTGGAAGCCCAATCCACCCAATATTTTTTGGATCAAACTGTTTCTACCCACACAGGCGCCCAAAGCTACAACTCCTTCTGCCTTCGGCCCCCCCTTTTTATAACAATCTCGCCACCACTTTCCTCCTGCAATAAGGCCAGCTCGGCTGTTTTTCTCTGCACCAAGCCAACACCCCCCGGCCCCTCAACTCCTCTCCCCATCCCCTGCTCTCCTCCCCGCCGTGCCCACCTCTTTTCCTCAGTTTCTCATTTATACATTGTCTTCTTCAACCCTGACGACCTTTATATTGCAGACCACGGCTCAACGTCCATCCTTTCGCGCCCCCCCCTCAACGGATCGTCCCAACGTGGCACCAGGTAAGACACCCAGTGTATCCTCCCTCCATTATCTTCTTACTCCGCCTCATGCCCACATCATAAGCTTCCAACACTCCTCCCACTTTTATCCCTCTTTCTTCACCACCAAATGTACATGGGCCCCAAAAAACCCCATTACTCCTCGGGCTCTTGTCTTTGGCTGCACCATCCATCCAGTTTTTTCTTCGCTTCCGCCCTCTCCCCCTCTATTTTTTCTCCCCACAGTCGCCTCAACTGAGCTCCACAATCCCCGTGTCCCTTCTTTTGCTTCTTACCCTTGTTTCTGGATGGACTCTCCCCCTCTTGCTTTCCTCCCAAAACATATCTTGTGGCTCAAATACACAACCCATCCCAGCACGCCACACTCTCTCCCCCACAAAATCTATGTACCTAGCTTTGTCACGACGTCTTCCAACAGACAACTAACCAATCTGCTCAAACGCTTTCTGCCTTCCATTCCCCTTCTCCTTCGTGCTCAATGTGCAGAGTGCCCATCTCCTCAAGACAACACTCCAGACGTTACAGACGCAGTCAGCGCCCTGGCTGCGCTGGAAACTCTGGATGTCCTCACACCATCTGAACTGGTGCCACATGTCATGGATGCTGGAGAGATGTTTCAGTCATTGAACAAGACTGCACTCAAGCACACGTTCTTTCTGGACTTCCCTGTCATTTATAAGGACTAATCAAATGAAATCCAACATGATCTGCGGTACCATATCTCAGAAAATAGGGTGATGTTCTCTGAGGGCATGCATGAATTTGACTTTATCTGCTCTGAAGTCACCCGTACCAACATGAGGCATGTTAAAATGACAGTTCGCGTCCCTGAGCTTTCTGACCTGACTACTCTGGAAGCTTCACTCCCACTTTGTTTTCAGCTTGCCTCGGGTGACTTTGTCATCGTCGAAGGAGTACCGGTAGCTAACCCGGCTTTTCTGGCTGCTTTGGACACACCCAACCCATCCCCGGTTGGTATTTTCCATGAGTTTCCATCCCGCCTAACCCCGGAGGAGATCAAGGATATGTTGTGTGTCCAATGCCTGTGTGGTCATCCCCGCCCGATCTTTAAGGACATTGAAAACCTCCACTACTTCAAGGACCCGATTACCGGCGCCTCCAACGGCACCCTCCAAGGCATCATCATTCCACAAGACGGGGATGCCAACTTCGACCTCGTCCCGGCAGCCATCACCATCTTCAACCGGAAAAAACCTGCCCTCATCAACATTTCCACTTTCAAGTGCGACATTTGCGGAGTCAACCACCACACCCGCGACCACAACATCTTCCCCCTCCTCTGTCGCTCCAGCGTGGGACACCTAGCCAAGGCCTGCGTTCTCCAAGTCTATGAGATAAACGGTACGTTATGGAATTTCACTTCCACCCCTTGCTCTCACTCCACCTTTCGTCTCTGGCAACATCCCTCATCTACCCACACACATGCTAATCCCAGAACTTGCACTTGCTTTCCTTCCATGTGGTGCAGCAAAAATGCTCCCCAAGACCAAGTTTATCCTCGCCCTCCTTGCTGACCCTGGCATCACGTGGTCGTCGATCAAGAAGTTAATGGAGCACTGGTTTTGCGACCTTCTCCTATGCAATCTGGCCAACGGCACGACAATTATCTCCGCGGTCGAGCATGTCAAGACCGCAACCCACCGCAACGCGATCCGTGCGGCTGCCGAGACTGGCCTCACCCCACCGCTCTTCCTCGATCGTGCAACAACGATCTTTCCCATCCTCGTTCGCCTCCTGAAAGATCGCACTATGAATTAGATAGCAGTAGCCAACTTTGTCGTGAGGATATCATGAGGTGTGGAAGATGGGCACGTAGTAGAGGACATGGATGCTTGAAATGCCGGGATATTGATTTGATATGGTCTTCTTCTCATGGATTTGTTGAAATAAGGTTAGTCCTCCCTGTCATTACACACTCTCTCCACCCCAAAGTGAACATCAGCATACCTGCCACACAAAGCCATCCACACGAACAGCACCTGTTCTCAAGAAGACACCAAACATGGAATTACACCAACAAAGCAATAATGGAAGACATGCAAACAGAGGTTAATCCTTTCTCCCAAAACCCCATCTATACTCACCACCCCCTTGGATTAGCATATCAGTTTGTACATTAGACCTTGAAGAAACTCCTCTCACTTAATGCAAAATGGACTGTTCTGGCCACCCATTGGAATTGGAGATGCCCCAGCCCACGCCGGTTCCTCTTCTTTTCTACCAGCAATGCTCAGTCCTCAATCAAAGGTCTAACCAAACTAGTCCCACAAACAAACCATGCTCCAATCCCACCCCTTACATCCACACGTCTAGCCTTAACAAATAATTGGCTTTTCTCCCAAACCACACACTTTCCCTCATCTCCTCAGCCTCCTCCCACAATACCGTACACTACCCCAATCCCCCATCATCTCTCCACCCCCACCTCCTACCCTTACGAACCCATTCCTACCTGCCCTCTCCCATCCGACCACCGGTCCTCGGTGGTCCCCAGGACACCTCGGCCACCCCGAGTCCTCCACAATAGGACTCCTCCACTACCGAGATCTCTCTTGTCCCACTCCTCAGCCGGAAGTCAAACCTATCCTAGACAAAAGAAAAACCCCGCAACCCCGAGAGGAAACCCTCACTCCACCCTGCTAACTACCTCACATAACCACCAACAGAGACTGGCCCAAGCCCCTCCCATTGCATCCCGGAGTAGTACAAACAGCAACTTCCTCCCCGAGGGGCACAGGCAGTACCTCCACACCCTCCTACCTCACAAACAATCTCAACATAGCAGTGCTGAATATCAATAGCCTAGGTTCCAAAAAGAAATGGGATACCCTCTAGGCCTTTGTAAGGTACCACAAGCATGACATTCTTGCACTACAAGATACTCGCCTCTCTTCTCATATTCTTAAGTGATCCCTCATGCTCAAACTCAAGGCATGGATCCTACCCTCGCACACAATCAATGACATCCATGTCAAAGAGTCTCGTACCCATGAATCGCGTCGTCTTCTCCACGTCCCATTGATTTGGCAAAATTTTTCTTTTGACCTCATCAGCTCCTATCTCCCGGCCCAACCACAGGCACGTCTCCGCTTCCTCCATCATGATTTCAAATCCTTCCTTGATCACAATTGTGATCCCCACCTGATCCTAGCAGGGGACTTTAATTTCGTTGAGAGCCCTCTCGATCGCACAACAGGAAAAGTACTCTCGTGAGGCAAACCACTTCCAACGAATCTCCAGCAAGCACATGCTTGAAGACACTTTTCAGAAGTATAACCCAAACACAGCCTCCTACACCTTTCTATCTAGGCAAGGGGGCGGATCAAGGATCGACCGCTTCTACCACTCACCAGAACTCAGCACCGGAATCTCCTTGAGCTCCCACCACATTCTTTTTCCACGGCTCTCAGACCACCACCAATGTGAACTCCTCCTCCTCAACCACCCCATCATGCCGCACCGCGGCCCAGGCTATTGGCGCTTAAACACTACCCTTCTCAGGAAACCAAAAGCGCAACATCTACTACCCCATCTTTCCACCACCTCAGACTGGTTTGAGATAAAACGGAAGGCAAATGACTTATTTATACCATACTCAAAAATAGAAAATCAGAGACGCTCAAATACCTTAAAGATTCTCATTCAAAGAACTCAAATCGCAACTTATAACCTACAGTGGACCCCCCATCGACAAAACCAACAAGTGTTACATACGCTTCAGGCTTACCTCCACCGCTACCTCCTACATGAACAAAACTTCCTTACTCTTAAGGCCCGCATTTGGGCCCAAACAGAGGCAGAGATACCCTCACATTTTCTGTCCAACCGGATACGCAAACGCATGCAATATACCTTTATCCCCACCATCACCCATCAGGACACAACCTCAACATATCAAAAAGCCACAAGAACAGCCATTCATGCTTTCTAATCTAACTTATACCAAGAAAAACCCAACCATCCAAGCCTCCCATCCTTTCTTTCGTGTTGCACATAAAGTTACCTCTCCACATCTGGCTCGTACTCTCATCAAACCCTTCACTCTACAAGAAGTTAAAGAAGTCATCGACTCCCTCCCCCGTGCCAAATGCCCCGGCCCTGATGGCCTCCCGGCAGAGTTCTATGTCTCTTACTCTACCTCCCTTCTCCCCCAGCTCATGACACTGGTCAACAAAATTTTCCACAACTCAACCTCCCATGTGTATGCAGATGAGAACCTCACGACCTCTATCACCACCGGCATCTTAAAAAAGGAGACAATCAGGACATCACCAGTTATCGTCCTATCTCCCTCTTAAATACAGATTACAAGATCCTTGCAAAACTTCTAGCAAATCGGCTGGCAACAATTCTACCTTCAATCATTCACCCAGATCAGACTGGCTTCATTCGTGGTCGAACAATTGAAACTAAAATATCTGAAATACTTTATTTCCAGCATTGGGCAACCCATACTAGTCCTACCTCAGGATTAATCTTCGTTGATTTTGCCAAAGCTTATGACTCTATCAATCGCTCCTTCCTCTTCCATGCCCTTTGCCACATGGGAATCCCTCCACTCTTTGTCTCCTGGGTTGAAGCGCTGCATAACCTCTCTACTACTCGTATCCTTGTGAACGGCTTCCTAACAGAAAAGGTTCCTATCAAGTCCGGGGTGCGACAGGGCTGTCCGCTGGCTCCCTACCTTTTCATCTGTGGCATGGAATTCATCGCAAACACCATCAGACATGAACTCCCCGGGGTACGTATGACCGAACACCTTGTCAAAACGTTCACTGGATATGCAGACGACGCCACCATCTTTGTAAACCATGCAAGGGAAGTCAATATGGCCATGTTCCTCCTCCAACGATGCGCAACAGTCAGAGGACTGCAGGTGAACCAACACAAGTCCCGCTTTACTTCTTTCTCACCTTTAGGTGCAATAGAAGCCTGGCCGGTCCTCCCCTCACTGGGGCCGACCAAAACCGAGCGCGTCCTTGGAATCTGTTTCTCCCCGTTACATGACCCGCGACATACCTGGGACACTCTTATGACTTCTCTACAAAAAGGAATTCAACAATGGAATAACATCTATCCGACGATTAAAACCAAGGTGTCGTTGTCCAACGCATACCTTCAACCAAAATACCTATACCACGCCGACGTCGTCCCTCCTCCAATCCACTACAAGAGGCTGCTCCCCCACATCTTTTCTTCCTTTCTCTCCTCTCACCACTCACACAAACGTAATGCTGCCACCTCCCTCAAGCTCATTCCCTTGGCAGTCGCCACAGCGGAGGTGCGCGACGGGGGCCTTGGCCTAACTCACCCTATTCAAAAACTAAATGCGCTCCACGCAAGGTGGGTGTACTCCCTTCTCACCCCACCCCTCTGTCCACGGAAAATACTCTCCAGTATATCACAAGATTTCCCCTACAAGGGCCATTTCTTCACCCTTACTCACACCCCCAAGGCCATCTCTCTTCATGTATCCGATCGATGGAAAGAGTACACACAAGCCTTCTTCCAGACCAAACCAGAGATCCTCCTCCCCCCTTTTGTGTCAAGATGATTTATTAGCGGAACCCCTCGCACTAAACAGATGGCTTCGCCGACTATCAAATGCCCCTTTTGGAATTCGCCCAACGGAAGATTTCCTCCTGCAACTCCAGCTACGGATTCCCCATATCTGTAAGCTCACATCCTCTTTTGCATATCGCAAATGAACGAATGTGGAGTTTTCTACTCTTGGATATTCTCCCTCCCAGATTTGACTTCTCAACAAAATCTTTCGATCAATTCCTCAGGAGTGGCGATCGTCCCTGTCCTCCCCCCCATCATCTACCCAGCTCAGCACCATCTCAAACGTCTTTGTACAAAGAGGCACCTTCCTCTCACACCCATTGGAGATGTATTCCCCCATTGAGGTTCACCCCACCTACTTTGTGTGCGAGGCTTTCTCCGTCAATCCCGACACCAACCTCCTCACCCCCCAATGCCCGGTTACTACGTCTCCATCTCCCATTTCAGGCAGCTGTCCCGGCAATCATACAAAATAACAAGTATATCTCCCATGCCGGTTCCTCGTTAATCCCCTTCCACCGCTTTCCTTTCTTAGAAAACGCTCCTCCCTCTACTAAAAGGCTTTTCGCCTCCCTTTCCCCACCACGGCAAACCACCGCCCCCCTAACAAAGTGGTTCCAGCATACACCAGGTTCCTTGAACTGGAGGAACATCCTCCCCATCCTACACCACCGAATACTCCCCCCCAAAGCTCGAGACGTTCTCACTCGCATTCGACTCCGCTCTATTCAAGTAAGAAGACAATATCACTTCCTGCCGGACTCGGGTAACTGCCCCCGCTGCAACCAAGAGGAAACCATTATACACTGCTTCTTCGGCTGTCCTAGCATACTTTATGGCACACAAATCCTATCTTGGATCAACCGCACTTATTTCTCTGGTGAAAGTCCACAAGACACCTCCCTCCTTTTCTATGTACCTCGGAACAAGAAGCACCGTCCCTTATGGGCCCTCATTTTGGGAACACTCCTCCACCAATTTTGGCTTCATCGTTGTGAATCAATCTCCCATCCAAGAGTTCCTCTCAAACCATTCCCCACACCCTAATTGAGGCAATCCCTTCGCAAGCCATGGTGTACGTTGCATCACAATCAGCTCAACGTCGACTGGCATGAATATCATCGTTGACCAGTCCTGGTATGTTGAGGTGGGACCCTAATATCAAGTCTTTCTCCCTCTCCCAACAGTTAAGTAGAATTCTCCAAAGACGTTGATTATTGAAGCCGGGCTCACAGTATGGTGTTTTCACACCCGCTTCTCCTCCGTCGCAGAGAGTGTTACAACGCTCTCACTAGGGGTGGTTTTAGTGGGCGCGACTCCCATATAACCCCTCAGGGTACCTCCCCTGGCGTGGTTTCCCGACATGGAACAACAGCTTGCCTGTAAAGTTCCCGCCAAAAGGTGTTGGTGTAGGTTTCCACCTCTAGGGTGAAAGCCAAAAAACAAAACCTTGCATGGTTGCATACGGGGACCCGTTTTGATATCTGATCAACCCTTCGGGCCCGCCGGCCGATCTGACCAACCAGAGGGCCCGGTCGCCCAATCTATACAACCTCAGGGCCCGTCGGCTATGTACTTGCAGTCTCAGGCTCGATCATGCAGCACCAGTGGCCAGCGTTCGCCCGTGACAGTCGGTGGATAGTGAACAATCTGCCAAACCAAATCGAACGTTTTCTTCATGTAACATAGTTGAAAAAACAAAACCTGTGAACAGAACAGGTCCCTATCATGTTGTCCTTCCATAGGGCACGGTTTAGGATCTCACAAAATCGTCGGATGCGTTTTGAGTGCTTTATGCCTGCAAACATTCGTCTGAGATAGCGAACCCAGTAACACTCCGGCTTAAGGCTGCACACGGATCCTGGGATCCGTGGCAACTATCCACGGATACCGGATCCAGAACCGGATCCGTGGATCCGGATCCAGGTTCCAGGATCCGGTTTGTATTCTCGGATCCTAACCGGATCCTTAGGGGGAGGGGGGGAGGGGGGAGGGGGAGGAAAAAATAGCGAGAAGTCTTGCTCAAGTCTGTCACGGACACAT